>JAJOOS010002204.1:0-38867 GCA_029582725.1 Solanum chiquidenum
ATTGTTATTTTATAAAATTAAGATATAATTGAGTATTTCTATATTTTTCTGGTTAACAAAGAAAATCGAAGTGAAGAGCACATACATATACTTTAATACTGTGATTACTTAGATTAACTTCAAAGAGAAATTAACATTTTAAATAAGTAGATAATGTATAAAAGCATAATAGTTATAAAAAAAATCTTTTAAGAGGCGTAAATAAAAAATGTGAGAAGTAAAGTGATTCCGATAAAGTAATTTAGACAAATATTTTTTATGTTATGATTAGATAGATGTCTTTTTTGAGGTAGCATGGCAGTAAGTAGAATGTGTAATGGACTTTATGGATTTGTGCATCAATTCAATGACATACTTTTAAGTCTCATGGTTCACTTTTATTTATCATATTTAAATTTGATACATCTATTAAAGAAATAATGATTAATATGATTATTTTATTATAATAGCTCTATTAATTGATGTTTAGTATTAATAATTGAAAAATAATTTGAGAAGTAAATAACAAATGTTAAGAATAAAACATGAAAAAAATAATTGTCTTTTTTCTTGATATGTTAAAAGTAACCAATAAAAGTAAAAATATATGTTGAAATAGTTGATACGTATGGTGGACAAGTAAAAATGAAAGAGGGTACACTTAACAACAATTCCAACATACATTTCCACTTTTAGCATGTGAAAAAAAGATAATTACTATTATTTTCTATTTACCCTTAATATCTATTACTATTTCTCATATCATTTTTCAAGACTTAATATTAAATATCAATTAATAGGATAGTGTGGTAAAATAATCATGCCAATTTTTATTTTTTTAAAAGAATGTGTTAAAATTAAATGTAACAAATAAAAGTGAACGGATGATATACTATTTTAATTTAGATATATCCGTTCAAACTTAAAAGTATTCATTTCTAGAAAATAAGAAGGGTTTATACTAACTTATCCATAATCAAAGAAAAACTAATTAATAATTTATGATTATAAATGATGATAGTTTTGAAAAATAAATCCATTTCTTCTTTAAAATCCTAAAACATCATATATTTTAAAATAAAATAAATAAAAAAACTAAAATACCACTTATTTTAAAACGAAAATAATAATATTTAATTTAGTTGTTATGAAGGAACTTACGAGCAGTTGGGTCCATTGATTGGCTTATAATTAGCAGAAACTGATCTACGACTACCAAATTCACTTTTATTCTTTGACATACTGAATGCCCCATCACAGCTTTTCCTGCAATCAACAACAAATTAATAAGCTAATTATCTGAGAATTCAGAAATTTTACGAAGAATGTGTAGATTTTTTTTCTCAGTTATATTAAGGGTATGCAAAATTAGAGGCAGACCTAGGCAGGAGTTCGTGGGTTCAATCGGAGCTAGTTAAATAAATATATATATATATATATATTAACTTGTGAATTTTCTAACAAAATTAATTGACAACTCAGTAGTAAGAAAGGGTTGTTGCAAATGCTTTTCACATTAGTGTTAATTTCTCTTTTCCTTTTTTTTTAAAAAAAAATAACACATGTTTTACAATATTTTTGTATTTTGTTCTAAAATTTAGAACCCAAACTTCTAACTCTGCCGCCTCTGTTCAAAATTATATGTACAACTCATAATAGCTACTAATATTTAACCTCGATACAAATCACATAATATTCCGAAGGAAAAATGTGCACCAAATCAACCTTAAGGTGGTTCCATGCTACTTCAACCTTGGTCTTAACTGAAACAATATTTAACAATTTCGACCCCTAAAAAATAACTATAGTAACTGCTCGTAATAAATAAAAACGTAAAATGCGAATATTACCTTGCATTCGTCTGTTGTTGATTCCAAGCAGTGCCAAAAATCCTCTGAGATCCTCCAATTTTATCAGCTTTACAGATCTCTGATGAAAAACTAACTGTTTTTTCAGCAGCAGCAGAAGTTTTATTTTTTTTGAGTGGAATAATTCCAGAGTCGTTAGTATCCACAGCGCCACAAGTAATCAAATTCCTAAAAATACTTGAAGCTCCATTTGAATAGCTTCTACTCTTGTTGAATTTGGGGGTTTTCGATGTTTTTTCAGTATTCTGACTAGTGTCTATTTTTTCTTCACTATCCTCTGTTTTCTTCTTGGTTTTCATCGAACCAAAAGAAGAAATAGAAGAAGAAGAATTAGAAGAAAAAGAAGAATTGTTCTCGAATTTGTTACCAACTTTTTTTTCTTCTTCTTCTTCTTCGAATTTTGGTGAATTAGTGGTGAGTGTGGATGTTTCAGAGGCAATATTTTGAGAATCTTCTTCGATTTCTGAAGAGATTTTCTTTGATGAATCCATGAGAAAAACTTGATCTTGATCTTCTTGTTTTGTTTGTTCCTTTTGCATGATTGCTGTTGTCACTTCTTTTTCACCACATGAAACATCTGCAATTTTTTTTTTTTATAAATGTGAAGTTCAATTTATAGTAATACTCTTTCTTGAATAAGAGATGTTAATATTGATTAATACTCTCTTATTCACTAAATCTATAAATTTGCCTTTTATGGAAATGTGATGGTAAGTAAGTACATAATATTGATTGATATCTTATTCACTAATAAATCTATTAATTTACATTTTTTGAAGTGTGATTGTAAGTGAGTACAAAATACTGATCATTAATTATTGAATTTCCTTTTCCACACTAACATGAAGTGAATTTATGCTAAAAATAAGGCAATATTCATCATTTAATGAGAAGAGACAAGTAATTTTTTCTCTTCCAAAAGCTATCACTTGTCTTTTGAAAAAGCATAGAAATGTTGTATAATGTGCATAATTATATGTACCATGCTGCCATTTTAAATTTAACCTCAATTATGAATTATACAATTCAACTAATTGTACCCTTAGAATATTATTAAAATGCCCAAGTCCATAATATTGCTCACAGCCTACTTAAAGTTGATTAGCAAACATGTTGGTCATCTAAGAAATAAATTAACTTATATGCTTGATGATATTTAAAAAATGTTACACGTACTATCTAAATTGTGATAACCATATAAAAATAGTAAGTGCTTCACTATCACACAACACTGTAAACTTGTTTTGTTACGAACTTTATCGAATTATAAGTTTAGTGACCATCGATCAAAATTAACAAAAGAAAAAGGGATAGTTACCTTTAATTGTGGTGATGGATGGAATTTCAGATCCTTTAAGGACATATTCATTGTCCGATATTGGAGTAATGAGATCTTCATCCAATAAGTCTTGCCATACATATCCTGTTTTGTATTTCCTGCATCATCATAGTATTTGACTCCCTCAATTTATTTTTCTATTTTTAGGAAATAAAATAAAATCCCAAATTTCCATATCATATAGTATATATTTCCAGCACAATTGATCTTTAATGAGGTGAGATATGATTGATTCTCATGACTTCCACTAGAGGATCAGAGCATTAAATTTAGTACTTTGTCATATGAGATTTGTACCTCCATTCTGATTTTAATTTACAGGATACAAAATTTCAAATAAAATATAGGACGGATAGAGGAGTGTACTAGGCGATCACTATGATTTATTTATAGCCCCAGAGACGAAAGTTCTTCTCAAGAGGATTATTTGACACCTCGATATTGACTCATTACACTCCGTTACTATTTAGGAGGGATGAACTCTTAATAAACTACCGATACATTGAGAATCCAAGACTTTTCCTAATACACAAATTCTCAATGTGTTTATATCATGAATATTGATTAATTATAATTAAATGATAAAAATGTATGCATAAAAACACCCTATGTTATTATTGATTTAGTGAACACTGAGCACTGAGCCTGTAAGTTTTCATTTCACAACATTAAATTTTAACTTGTACTATGAGATTTATACCACAATTCTTCTTCTTTATAATAGATATAGATAAAGATTCAAAATTTCAAATACAATATTATCACAACTATATATCCATGAATTCTAAACTCTTAATTCGTGTATATAAATATTTTACTAAGCAATCTAACACATTATTCACTATAACTTACCAAATACTCTAAGTGTTTGATTATCTTTAGGGGTATCCATTTGCATTTTGAGAGAGAAGAACACTAAGCTAATTTTTAAGCAAACAATTTCATGAAATTATAATAAAAACTTGAACTAACCTCTTATATGACCAAGCAAAAGATTCAGGCATGTCTTTTCCTCGCAATTCTCCCAACCATCTCTTAATATCTATAATTATCCAATCATTAATGAAAAAAAAACCTCAAACGTCAATTTTTCACAATTAAAAAATTTAAAGAAAAATAATGCTTGTATCATTAACTAAATTATAGAAAACAAACCTTTAAGACGAATGCCATTTCTAGAGAAATGATGAACTCTAATGAGATGAGGATGTTCAATACGACCTTTTCTACTCAAAAAATATATGATATGAAGTCTTCTCACTTCTCCTCCTCCTTGATTTTGTCCTTCCATTAATCTTCTCCTAATTCATTTTTACAATAATTAAACAAACAAAATTTTAATAAAACTAACTGAATTCTTCTTTCTAGGCATGCTTTAATATAATATTAACATATTCAAGAAAGTAATAAAAATAATAATAAATAATTAAAGATCAAGAATATGGGACAAATCTATGTATGCCGGCCTGCTCTAAAGATTAACGAATTAAAAAAGGGAATAACGAATTTTATCGTGCTTTTAACCAAGAACTTTAACTAATTATATATTAAAAGAAACATGTTTGTAAAATATTTTTTCTCATTCGATGTCCAGTACACACATTGGAACTCGATTAAATCAGAATTCACACCTGAAAATCTCACGTTAAGAAATAAAGAGCACTTTCTAACAAAGGTGACTCCGCACCAAGATGGACTCAAACTTGAGTCCTCTGATTAAGGACAAAGAATGACGGAAGGAATACCACTCAACCACCTTGTTGGTAAACATGTTTGTAATTAGTATATGTATATATGTGCAAGTGCAGGCCTAGCTAGTGTATTTCAAATTTATTTAATGAGTATAATATAAGATGGAAAGTTATTGAAATGGTAGAAATTCTTACACACTAATCAAAATAAACATCATTGGATTTGGAGATTACCTTATAATGCTTTGTTTCTTTTGAAGAATGAAAGAGAAAAAGAAAGTGATGTGTTTTTTATCAAGAAAAAAATAGGAGTTTGAGGGGGTGGGGTGAAGAAGTAGATCTAGAGCTTCTAAACCATATATAGAAGTAGAGAAATTAGGTGTTCCAAGAAAGTTTTATCTGATTTCCCGCGATATGCTCAACTTATATAAGAAAATAGAAATACATAAATATATACACACACAAATGTAGATGTATTTTTTGTGTTGGAGGTTGGGGTGGGTGGGGTGGGGGTAGCAGCTTTTGACCATATTTTTGTTATACCTAGAGAAACTTTATTTTATCCATAATTTTGTAATGATATGCATGAGTATTACAATATAAATATATTTAATTTGGTTAACAAACAGTTTTTGGTTTAATATTTAATTAATGAATTCCGTATATATCATCCAAAGGATATTTTTTCTAATGATTTCCAAACTAAGATAGGATTTGTGTACAAAATATATTTCTTTCCTATATAAACTTTTTGTGTAAATATTTTATAAGGAACAATATATAAAAGAGAGCGTTTTTAAATAGAAGTAAAAATATGGTGATCAAAACAATATTTATTCATTTATTTGCCATTATTATTTTATTTTATCTAAGACTTCTCCTTATATATCACATATTTGCAACATTTTTTCTGTATAACTTAAAAGTAAGATTATTTTGACCGTGTATTTTGGGGCTTAATTCAACGTGGTTTCATTTCCAACCTTGTATTTTAGGACTACAGGTATTTTTGCTTTTGTGTGGTTCCAAAAATTAAAATAATCAGAATATTTTGGTCATGTGATTAAAATAATCAACAAATTCACTTCAACTACACCTAACTCTCTAATTAAGTAGAAAATAGAAACAAGTAAAGAGACAATTTTATAAAAGTACGTACATATATAGACACAAACAAGAAATCATAATTAATAAGTCATGGAACCATAATTACCAGCCATTTGTAAGATTACTATGCAAAGATGGAAAAGAAAAAAAAATTATGTACAGTTCTTTATTATAATAAAATAAATAATATAGAGGGAAACAAATCATATATATATATATATATATATATAAATTAAATAAGAAAATGATTATTATAACTACATATAATAGTAAGGGTTGGGTAACCTAATTGACTTTTTTCTTAATGATGTGTAACAACATTTGCTTATATTTCTAATAGAGCTACATTTTTAATTATTTACCTTTTATTTAAATTATCTTGTAGCTTATCAAATGATAAATGAATTATTCGTGGCCATTATTTCCCCATAGGTTGCTAATGGTTTGTTAAGTTAATTAGTTAAGATCGTAAATTCAACAAGAAATAATTATATGTGAGAGAAGTTCAATAAACAACCAATTAAATGCCATAAACTATCTCTAATTAGTGAGAAAATTAAGTTTTGACATTTTCATAATGTGCTTATCCACAAGTCTTCCTTGCATGGGGCGAAATTAGGTAGGTGCAAGGAGTTGATTAAGATGAAAATTATTTTTTACATATATAAAGTCGCAAATATTAAATTCTCTCAATAAAAATATTGCCTCCGTCAATGTTATTCTTCCATTCACTACTAGAAAAAAAAAAGAAATTGGTAAAGGACAAAAAATTATACTAATTCACAACAGAATTCTAAATTTAATCGTATTTAGTTACGTATTAACAACCTATCAATTCTAAAAAAATTCAAATAGTTAAGAGCTTTTTAGTAATGAATTAGATAGGAATTACCGATAAATTCTGCGGCCAATAATTTCACATTTTCATAGTGATTTATATGTCGTATTGATCATTCATAAGTAATACGTAGCCTTCTATATGAAGCCATACAACGCGTCGACAAAAAAAATGATTTTCTACTTGTGACACTGGTCTTAAATCATAAACATTATTAATTTAATTTATAGATGATTGCTTATTTTTTAGTGTATTGTACCAAAAGTTATTAAATTATCATTTTTATAATATAAAATTCACTCAATTATTTCACCAAAGTAATTGTACCCAAAGGTATTTTGTATACCAAAAAGTCACTAATTCAAACTTTACCTAAGAATTAAACAAAGTCACTAAACAATTTTATTTTTTTTACGTATAGCTAAAAAACCATCAACTTTATCTAAGATTTATATAAATATATAATAATCCAAAAACAAGAATAAACTTCAGTCTCTCATATTTAAATCGTCAGAAACTAAACAAAAAATCGTAACAAAAAAACAAACAGAAAGAACAATTTAAACCTCAATAGCAAGATGTTGACTATAAGAAGCATAATATTATATATAAATAACCATGAGTAGAACAGCTTCTTACATATATTTTTCCAGAAAACAGGATCTTCTAATCATGAACAGAATTAATTAACTTGATGAATGATGATTTATGATGTTTATATATTTTCTTATAAACACCAAATGATTATTAGTTGTTGAAATGTAAATTATCATGGCCAACATAAAACAAAAATTAGGTTATGAAAGTGTCATTGTTTTCGGTAACCATGGAGACTCACTTGATGTTGAAATTTAATTTAAAGCTTATAGCAATACGAAATATATTACTACATTAATTATAACAAAATTAAATCATTAAGTCTGCGTTACGTTGCAGCTGAGAAATAGGGTTGTTTATGGGACCTTATTATAATTTATTTAGGTTTTGAGACTAGGGATGATGACGAATATAATGATCAAATCATGTCATCTACCTTCACTATATATCTTTTTTTTTTTTGAGTTAATTTTAAGGTTTGATTTGGTTTGGTTGTTAAGATTCACATTAATAATTGTATCCCCTATGATAATAACTAAATAACAAATTGATGGGATTGGACTAGCAAAATGCTTGGTGGAGGTTGGGGTCTCCAATGGGAAGGTTTAGATAACTTTTTACTGGTTAAAATGAGATGAGTTAATTAATGGAAAAATTGTATGAAATAGCAAATTATTAATTCAAATTAAATGTTATAGCCATAGTTTATTTTAATTGTAATTTGCAGCAAACATCCTTTTTTTTGGCCATCTGATTCGATATACAATTAGCCATTTCGGTATACAATTAGTCATTTTATACATTTCGATATAAAATGTGTTTGTGTTTGTATAAAGCGAGAGAAAAGTGTATATACAAATACAAATACAAATACATATATTTTCGTCCTATACACTTATAATTATACAAATACAAATTTTATTGTACAAATTACAATGTACAAATGAATTTATACAAAACTGAACAATTTGTATAAAATTGGATGTTTGTAGCGAATTATACAAATCAAAAGCTCCATAGCAAACATAAAATTTGCTATGGAGCGCAATTATACAAAATATAGCTATAACATACAAATATAATTTTGATGTTTGCTATATGTGAAAGTTGCGTAATAATCAAGAAAATTTCGTAAATAGTTCTATGTTTGTTCAGATTAGTGAAAAACAACGAAATTTTACTTTATGAAATGTAACAATATTTTGGTAGATTTATTCTGAATTTCTTACCTTATTAGATTTTATCATAATTGATATATACTATTTCAAAAGGAAAATATAAATCTTTCATATTCAAGTAACTATTTTTTTGGAGGAAAAAACTCTAGACTTCTACAAATTGAGTATCCTTCCTTCCACAATAACTTTTGTAATGTAGTCATTAAAAAAATTTGTTTAGGACTATTCCTTCAGTAATTTGTATGTTTTTTTTTTATAGTATATTAGATTTTTTTTTAATGTAGCTCACTTGACCAAAGTATATTAAATAGGGATAATTGTATAGAATGACAAACTTATAATGTAAAATAAATGGAGTAGCTACTGTTTGATTTAATTGCGCCCTGTAGCAAACGTTTGCCAGTCGCCTCTCTCCCTCCAAATTCTCGCTCGCCACTCTCCCTTTCTCGCTCGCTCCCTCTGTGCTCGCCTCTCTCGCCTTATACAACAGAATTGTATAAATTGTGTTTCTGTTTGTATAAAGCAAGAGAAAATTGTATATACACATGCAAATACATATATATTCGTCCTAAACACTTATAATTATACAATAAAAATATTTCCCTGCCCATTTCTCTTTTGCCTTTCTCTCTTTCTCGTTTTATATAAACACAGATTATACAAATATAATGTATAATTTATGTTTGTATAAAGCGAAAGAAAATTATATATACACATGCAAATACATATATATTCGTCTTATACACTTATAATTATACAATACAAATATTCCCCTGCCCAGTTCTCTTTTGCCTTTCTCTCTTTCTCGTTTTGATATAAACACAGATTATACAAATATAATGTATAATTTATGTTTGTATAATATCAAATTTATGTTTGTATAAAGCAAAAGAGAGAGCGATTTTTGATATACAAATATTTTTGTCAACGATTTATACAAATGAGAGGCTAACAACGATTTATACAAATGGCCTGCCAGCGAAATTATACAAATCTGAAGAGGAGCCAACGAATTATACAATTGCTTCTTTTTGTATATATGTATAGCGAAATAGACATAGCTTTCAATTTTATATGTATAGCGAATTATACATATATATGTTTGCTATGGAGCGCAATTACGCAAACTTTGCTATAGCATACAAATATGATTTTTTTGTTTGCAATATGTGAAAATTGCTCTATTAAATATTATATTTTCTTAGTATAGTTTTATTTATCGTCTAATTTATTACCTTCAAAATTTATAATTATTAGCTCTCATATGACACCTGATTATTTTGATTTCAACCAAAGAAAGAATTACACCGTTTTAGTCAACATGTATTTGTTTAACTTTGTACATCAAGCCAACTTTCGACGAAGCAAAATATATACCTCGTGCAACATTAAAATATTCGATTTTTTTTTTATAGGAATACATACATAACATCAAAGTTGTCATTAAAAATGGCTTTACAACCAATACCTAGAGTGGGTTCTTGGTACCAATAATGCAATTTAATTAAAGAGGACTTGGTTTTCTGATGACTAATATTCAATTTTAACAATAAAATACTTGTTGTCTAAATTATAAACAAAAAGTCATATCAAGCTATATTTTGTTAACACATTAACTACCCTCCTGCACAAGTTGTAGATGTTGTTTAAGCGCAGAATTTTGATCACCTCGTCTCATTGACAAATTTTTAATGTAAAACGTAAAAAATAATTTATGCTATCGAGGTCAAAAATTCAAGATAATCTACCATTAAAGTTAGTTTTACAAATCACCCTAAATTTGTAAGTTTTGGCACGAATTGACTTTATTTCAAAGTTGTTTTTAATTTTATATGTAGTGCTCATTTAATAAAAATTTGTGAGCCAGAGTTTTTTTTAATTATGACTTAATTTTGCAAGACAAATTTTTTTTAGCGTATGTTTGCCTAGGACATAAGTTCAATACTATCTAATTCGCAAGACAAACCTTTTAAAAAACTTTGACTTTGGCATAAGATTAGTTGATATAACTTGTGCCTTGGGCATAAGTTTGATAGGCATAACTTGTGCCTCGAGGCATAAATTCAATAGTATGAATTTTAATTTTAAAGGTATAAATCCTAAAATTGAACTTATGCCTTGAAAGACATAACTTGTGCCTTGGGCATAAGTTTACTAGTATGGACTCCTTAAGACTGTACATAAAGTTTTTAAACTAAACTTATATATCTTATAAGATAGAAGTTCATTACTATGATTTTTCAAAGCATAATATTCTAAAACTAAAATTATATCTTGGCATAGCTTGTGCCTTGGGGCAAAAGTCTAGTGTATGAACTTCTTAAGGTATAACGTTCTAAAGCTGAACTTATGTCTTATAAGGTATAACCTGTGTCTAGCGATTTCTTAAAAAATATTAAGAGTATTTTCATCTGCATTTTTTTAAAATTCTATTGACTTAACGTGTTAAAGGATAAAAGATTAAAAACCATAAATTTATGGAAAATTATGTGTATAAGCAAACATATACTAGTTAATTAGTTAACATAGCTATAGCTTACCTTAATTACAATGCGCGCCTACTTTTAGCTATAATTACGCGACTTAGATTTTTAGTTTTGTATAATTCGCACATTGGTATAATTCGGAATTTGTATAATATAATTTGTATAACTTTTGTATAATTCGTAATTTGTATAATATATTTGTATAACTATTTACACTTCTGATGTTTGTAACAGTATAAATTCGTTATTTCAAGTTTATACAAAAATAATTGAATTATACAAATGTGCCTGTGAATTATACAAATCTGCGAATTATACAAACGAGATAGCTTAAACTGAAGCTACAACCCTGCAAATATGCAAACTATAGCTATGGAGCGTAACTAAGTTTATTATAGTGGTTATTTGCAAAAATTTCCAAAATTTTTTGAGCAAAAATTAAAGACCATCCGTAATAGGTACATTCCTGCAAATGAACCCTAAATTTGTGGTTGTGAAGCCCAACAATAAAAACAGCCCAAAGCCCATTCTCCTCCGCTTGGATTTGGTTTCGCGTAAGCTGCATTGTGCTTAAATTTTGGGGCAAATTACAGAAATCACATACTTTTAAGGCAAAATTACAATTTATCCCTTAAAAATTTATAATTACAGAAATCCCTCAAAACGGATACAATAATATAAGCGCTGATACATTAATCTGATGAGTGAGATACATTAATTGTTAAGTAAGATACATTATATTTTATACATGATACACTAATCTGATGTACATTTTATACATGATACACTAATCTGATGCGCGAGATACAATAATATAAGCGCTGATACATTAGCGCGAGATACAATAATATAAGCGTTGATACATTAATCTGATGCGCGAGATACACTAATCTGATGCGTGAAAATGAGAGATTTTGGAAATTTATAAAACTTATAGGGGATAATGGTAATAAGTAAACTAAAATGTGAGATTTCTGTAGTTTTTCCTAAATTTTGGGGAAAATGTAGGCCCAACATAACACTTTGCACTTACATAGCCACTTTTTCAATATACAATATTTATATACCTATATAAATAATAATTTATGTAAAAGTGTATGATAATATAAAATATATTTATCTTACATAAAAATGTATATAACAATTTATGAAATTGAATAATATGTTGCTAGTTACAAAAATGAACTTCTGTGATTTTTAATTATAATTCTCGTTCAAAATAGGTTCAAATCTCTATGAATTGGAAGAAGGATTTCAAAAAATCATTTTTATAAGGATATATGTTATACTCCCTCCGTTTAAAAAAGAATGATCTCCTTTCCTTTTTAGTTTATTTAAAAACGAATGAGATCTCTTGTCATTTTTGGTAATATTTTACTTTCGGCTTTCCATGATGCATGTTCAAGACCACAAGATCAAAGGGCAATTTCGTACATTTGACATAACTTTAATTTAGGACCACAAGATTTAAAAGTCTCCTTTATTTTATTAAACTCCGTGTCAAATCAAACTAGACCACTCTTTTTATAACGAAGGGAGTAGTATATTTTGATCAATCAATCAGCCATATACACCTCTATCCCAAGCATGCATAATTTGTGGTATAACCTTTGGAAAAATTGCTCAAGTCTAAAATATTAAATTTGAACTAAACTTATTTACTTATCGACGAAATATGATAAAAGAGAATGATAAAATCTCCAATTTTGTGATTTTGTCCAGATGATGAGCCAAATATAAGCGAAAGAACAAATATTTAATGCATGCATCTCGAATTAAGTAGGCCTTTGGCCATATATTCAAAATATTTTTCACTTTATTCAGAAGTGTTATGGAGTTGGAGTTTTAGATAAAATCGTATTTGGTTATACTTTTTGTAAATAATATTTAGAATAATGTTCATGCTTAAATGTATTTAAATACAACTTCAAAAGTGATAAGTGAATTAAAAAATAGGTTATAAGCCGTTTCCGAAAATTTGAATCACAATTTCGAAATAGATTTAAAAATTTCACGGTCAAACATTGATTTCAAATAAAATGAAAAGTTCTTCCAAAAAAGAGTTTTTTATGACCAAGCAGATCCAAAGGTATAATCTACATTTGACCATAAATTTTAAAAAATTATCATCAGATATCTATTTGCCTATGAAATTTTGATAAGAGTTCTTCAATATTTTCAAGTATCCATAAACAATTTTTGGATTTTCGGGACTTCAACTCACATTTTTTTTCAAGTATAATGGATGTCCAAACACAACTTTAAATTTTAACTTTCAACTTCAAAATCTACGATCTAACGAAAAAGTAAGTCAATTTAATCACTAGCAAACTTTATAACGACAAAGAGGTCACAACTAAAACGAAAGCATAGGATACATTCATGAAGTAACTATTTGATGATACAATCATAGAAAAAAAACAAACCCCATTTTTTGTCACACCATATTTAACCCCTTTCATCACCATTCCACATGTCCTTAAACTTAGGTCCAGTTGGTCCTTCCTCACCCAAAACCTCATTTGGTAAACTTTTCACAAGTTTCTCAATTGCCCTCTTTAATTTTCCAGGCAAAAATCTCTCTATTTTTTTAAGCTCATTTGCAATATCATAGCTAATTTTTGGACCCCATTCTCTAGCATAGTTAAGCCATACTGGCTCAACAATTTTCAAATATTCACCAGCCACCACTGCATAATTTGCTCCAGTGTCCATCACCTGCCCCTTTGCTGTGTCATTTCTTATGCCAATATTCCCATTCCCCTGCATATTTTGCCCTGTTTTCGAATAACAAGCGTGACCATGCAACGATGAATAGGCCACGGGCTTGTTACCATTTTCAAATTCAAGTTGTGGTGCACTCACCCAATTTCCTCCACTATGTTGGGAGAAGTACACACTTTGTAACTCTCCATTGAAGTTACTAATCCTTAACGTAATGTGTTCCCAATCGCCAACGTGCTGACCAATTTTCCCTAAGGGAATGGTGATGAATTCAATTTTTGCTCTAGCAGGGCCGTTAAAGGGATAAAATAGCCATAGAGCGATATCAGTATGTGTAGCGCCAAACATTGGTTTAATATGTAAGTAGGATGTGGCAGCATGGAAATCTCCATTCTTGACGCGATTTTTCGCTGAATCATCAGTTGGTAAGTCTAACCAATACGCGCCATCATTTGAACCATCTCGAGGAAGATTTGAACCGTCTGGCTGAACAAGAACTGGGGCAGATCCTTGCCCTTTCGTGTACAATAATACTCTATTCTGAAAAAACCAAGTGACAGAGGAAGGGTAATATTCTTCATCAGGGTGGAAGTAATATAAAGGCGAATACGCTTGAAATAGTGCTTGAACTTGGTTTAAAATTGGCATAGAAGAGAAATTTTCTACGACGTTTTTCAAACAAGCTAATGAATCTGATGCAGCTCCGTTGCTTAAAACCATAAAAGCACCAGTAGACACTCCTAGACCCTTAATTCCTCTGTCTTTTGGTCTTGATGAGTACACATTCAACACATCATTTCCCCAAATCCAATCATCAGTTTCAGATACATCGGTTAAATCAGCACGAACACATCTGATTTTGTCAAGAGAAGGCTTCTGAGGAGACGTTGTTACAACGTGTCCAACAGATTTATAGCCCTCGGGGGGAATTGGCAGCCAGATATAGCAAACACTGTCCTGTTTGATTTTCAAGTTTTCACTACTCCATACAAGAGTATAGTCATTTGGCAATTTTAGAGCATCTCCTGATGAATCTTTACCAATAAGAAGCCAACCAAAAAGGGGCAAATTGTTAGGTTGGCTATAGGATCCAAGCATAAAGAAATCATTTGGTAAATTTGATGGTTCAAAGAATGTAGCTCCAAGATTATTTGGTCCACCTTCTTGGCAAGCCCATACTTTAGTAAATGATGATATTTGAGATACGTGTAATCCTCCAAGATCAATGATTCCACTAGCAAACCCTTCACCTGATATTTAAACAAATAAGTCATGAGTTCGAGTCGTGGAATTAGTCACATCACACCCCAAAAGGGATGGCACCCTTCCCCAAACCCTGTGTGAACATGGGATGCATTGTGCACCCTACTCCTTTTTTTTTTTTTTTTTTACATGTAAATGCAAAAAATGTATCACTTTGTCAAATATATTTGTCTAGATAGTGATATGGTGCAAAAACGCGCGCCTTACACCTAGACGCATGCACTAAAGCCTCAACTAAGTGAGGCAAAGGGCACAACATGGACATCATCAAGCTTTAGGTGTAAACGCGCTTTTAGGGAGTCTTTAACAACACCACAATTGATCAGATATTAATAAAGCAAAAATCATAACATAAAGTACCTGAAGGCCAAGTGGGCAATGGAGAAGGAAACTTAAAGGGAGTATCAATTGGAAGTAACACATTAGCATCATCCTGATTTGAATTTTTGTTGTTGATGTTACCCATAGTTGAATCTTTAAAGGAATGACTTGAAGGAAGTGTAGGGAATAAAATGAGGCAAGCAACAAATATATTCTGCAAAAGAGAAGTTGAATAATATGAAAGAAAGAATTAACTAGCTATATATAGTTAAAAGAAGAGCTCAATGGGTGAATTGTGCGATGAAACCTTAATGTGATGGTTATATATATATACTAAAATAATTTTCCTAGTCTTGACAAACTTATCTTCCTAGTTTATTGACAATGTCAAAGACCATACCTACCAAAATCTTGGCTTCTCTGCTTTTAACTACAAGTTAGAAATTTATATCGGTATATATTAGGTAGGTTGTCAACATTATATTCAGCGTTGTGAGGGGTTAATTCGAATTTTCTTAGTTAAAACCTTGAATTATATATATGTAGACATCAAAATTTTATTGTATTTAAGATGAGCATCTACAAGACTAACCGAATCCATGTTTTTGAAGGATACTTAGCTCACACCAATAAAAGGGATACATATATCCTTGAAGAAACATCTCAAATATTCCATAAACTTTGAGTATTCACAAAGAGATCAAGACATTAAATATTGTCTTTTTTCAAAAGCGGAGTGATCAAGAGGTGTTTTTCCTCAAGATCAACTCGAATTATCGATCATCATATCGAACTACTATCTAACGTTCTTAATGATCAAATACATCAAGTAGGCCTAATATACGTTACTAAAGACCTTTGAACAACAAAAATAATTAGAAGAGAAAAATCAAGGAAATACACAAATTCTACTCACAACGATTATCAATAAAATTACCTTTCTTTAATTTTTTGCGATAACAACTTATTTTACATTTTGAGAAAATTTTGTTGCAAACGATATAAGATAAATGATTTGATATGCATATAGTAAATGTGTCATTTTCCAAATATTATATGAACGTGGAATGCTTCTGCCTTTTAAAGCACCTAACAAAGTGCACATTATAAATTTGAGTCACATGGCCAGAAAGGTAGAGATAATGCTTAATAATTTCCCAAAGGAGATTACTTATATCTTAAAATACTACATTTGTTGATCATGGTTTTAATCATATAAGGTCAACAAGCATCTGCTTCGTACAAGCAAAAAATATACTTTAGATACATGATGTTTTACACGTTTTAGAATATGCTAAACGATGCTACGTACTCTTTGCATTCGAAGTTTTTTTTATGGTCGAAGTGTTTGGGGTCAACTTATACACATGGATTAATTTTACGTTATATATTTCACGTCTCACCAACAGTAAATACCAGATAACTTTATCCAACTAAGCTAAGACAAATGAAAAGAAATTTCTTTAATCTCTATTGAGAATTGAACTCTGAGACCTCACGATTCTCAACTCACTTCATGGACCACTGAATCATGATGCAAGTCGTGTCTACTTTTTTGAACTAAAAGTTTTCCAGGAAATCAAATGAGACCAGCATTTACCTTTACTTGTTCAACCTCATCATCACCTTTTTATTATACAAGATTAAAAAGTTTCCTTGTGTTCGTTCCACAACAAATACTAATAAATTCAAAAGAACAAGTTGTTCCCATAATGGCAATAATTAATCATAGATTAATAATCGATAGAGTTAGGTGGTGTAGAAATACAGCTTAATTAATTAGTCCAGAGGGCTTAACAGTAAATTAAAAGGCCCGTCATCAATATAATATTGGAAGTTAGAGGAAACGGATTAATTTAATAAATCACCAAAATTATGGGAATCTTTTTAAATCTATTTGGTTTATATAGGATAGTTGTTACTTGTGATATTTGTATTGTGTTGTTCGTTTAAATATAATATTTATTTTTATTGTTATTTAATTTTTTTTTCGTACCGTATCATCAAATTCATTAAGTAGTATTTAAAAGTTAACATTTTATATAGAGATCGATTTGATGTGATCGCGGCATTACCTTCTCATAATATAATATAATACATCATGAAGCATGATACGTAACGATCACATATTCTTCAAGCTAAGTTCTTATCCATACTTAAAAGCTAAACTCGTAATTAGTTATTATGATTTGCAAGTTATGTTTTATCACGCAGAAGTCATGATGAGTGCTGATAAGAATATGCTTGGCGTGTGGTTATGTTATCCAATAAATTTTGTCAATAGTAAATTTTATATATGTATTTTCAATTTTTAGTTATAAATTCCTCTCATCCCATTTTAACGGTTATTTTAACTTTTTTCACGACCATTACGTAAAACAATAGATACAACTTTTACGTACATAAAGGGAAAAAAAGTGATATCTTGGGTAACATTTTTGTTACAATTTTATTCTTTATATATTCATTTCTCATTATACCGTATAATGCCCTTTATTAACAATTAACTTTCAATTTAAACAATTAATTGAAAATAAATTATTGAAAACATATATAATGTGAATAAAAAAGTGTTCTTAACACATGTCCACATGTAAATGTCCATTTTTTCCCCAAAGAATGAAAGAAATCAGAAGAATATAAGAAACGTATTTGATTATTACTATTTATTTTATTTTTTAAAAAACGAATCAAATTGGAGCAATAGTGATATTTTGTAACTCACGTTAGCTTATCGCATGCCACATGGGACATGGACCGACCATTTTAACCTTTTGTTAAGATTTGATTTATAAATAATATATCAATTTTATAAAATGCAAGACATGTGTTTATTAAAACATTCATTTGTTATTTAATTACGATTAAATGATACTATATCTTTACTTTAATTCTTAATTGATTAGGTAAATTGATTGATGATAAGATACCCAACGGAGAAACTACGCATAATCCACTATCATATATATTATTATTATCAATACAAAATATTGCGTATTATCACTGATTAAAAGTTTCCTACCATATAATGAGAAAGATGCATGTATTTTTGCTACCAGATACACTAAAATAGAGAGAGTAGCGAGCGAGAAGGGGAGGGAGACGAGCGAGATTTGTTATGTATCCTAGATATATGTGAATTACATTAGATACACACTAGATATATGTATCGGTATATATCTGGTGTGTTTTACATGTATTTGGAATACCAAGTACATAGGAGAGTGACAACTGTGATGGGAGAGAGGTGACCAAGATTTGTTATATGTATCTCAGATGCATGCAATAGTGATATTTTGTAACTCACGTTAGCTTATCGCATGCCACATGGGACATGGACCGACCATTTTAACCTTTTGTTAAGATTTGATTTATAAATAATATATCAATTTTATAAAATGCAAGACACGTGTTTATTAAAACATTCATTTGTTATTTAATTACGATTAAATAATACTATATCTTTACTTTAATTCTTAATTGATTAGGTAAATTGATTGATGATAAGATACCCAACGGAGAAACTACGCATAATCCACTATCATATATATTATTATTATCAATACAAAATATTGCGTATTATCACTGATTAAAAGTTTCCTACCATATAATGAGAAAGATGCATGTATTTTTGCTACCAGATACACTAAAATAGAGAGAGTAGCGAGCGAGAAGGGGAGGGAGACGAGCGAGATTTGTTATGTATCCTAGATATATGTGAATTACATTAGATACACACTAGATATATGTATCGGTATATATCTGGTGTGTTTTACATGTTGGAATACCAAGTACATAGGAGAGTGACAACTGTGATGGGAGAGAGGTGACCAAGATTTGTTATATGTATCTCAGATGCATGCAAATCCACTTGGATATAGTGTATCTAGAACATACTACACTTAATTTTGACCCCATGTATCTTGAGATACATATATCTGAACGCACCAAAATCTGATAAGATACGTAATATTACAAATTAAAGTATATCTAAGTAATTAACTCCTAAACTTGTGGGATTTAGGTAAGTTTCCCTTATCCAATATCTCAATTTTGTTTGGGTTGGCCTACTTAGCTAGTGATCTACTCTTTACGTCAGCCCAACCATCTACTCTTTAGGGCAGCCCAACTTAGCTCCTAGCTTGAAGTTTTTTCATGGATTGCTTGTGTTTTAGGCGTTTTTTAATTTTGGGAAACTTATATAAATCTCACTAGTTTAGGAGTTAATTAGTTAAATACAGTCTAATTTGTAATATTACGTATCTTACCAGATTTTGGTACGTTCAGATATATGCATTTTGAGATACATGAGGTCAAAATTAGGTGTAGTTTGTTCTAGATACACTGTATCCAAGTTGATTCACACTTATCTGAGATATATAACGAATCTCGCTCACTTGTCTCCCTATTTTAGTATATGTGATAGTAAACATACATGTAACTAAGTGTATATCTTCTTCAATATATGATAGAAAACTCTTAATTAGTGGTAAAATACATAATATTTTAAAATTATAGGTAATAACAATATATATGATAGTGAATTATGTATTATTATGTAGTTTTTAGTTTAATTTTTTGTTTTAAACTAAGATTTTTTTCTTCTGGGTCTTTATTACTCATTTAATAAATAATTATGAACCAATTCATCCTTATCTAGGATTTAATTTCTGCTACATTTGGCACAAGTTTGTAGAGATTATGTTCTGTCTTTTAAGATATAACACATGAGTTCTGAAACTGAAATTTTATCTTTATTGGCATAAGTTCTATAGAAATTAAATTGTGTTATTTCTAATTAAGTCTTTTTGTTTCTTAAAAAAAAAAGGTTTTGTTGAAACTCCATATCGACATAGATTATGTCTTTTATCATATAACTTGTGGATTCTGAATCGAATTTTGCCTCCATTGGCATAAATTCTATAGGAACCATGTCATAATTTTTACAACATAATTTGTGGATTCTAAGCTAAACTTTTACCTCTATTGACATTAAGTTCTATAGAAATTAAGCAACATAACTTATGTTATATAATAATACAAAATTATAAACTTATGCACCACAAAAAAAATAAAATTATTTCTGGTAATTAATAGTACCTTGCAGAGAAGAATGCGCAGTAGCAAAAAGAGCTGAGACGAAAATACCGATGACGTCATCATCGCCATCGAAACCGTCGCAGCTCTTCCGTATTTTCTGTTAATTCAGCTTCTCCAGCGAGTTCTCCGTCCACCGATACGCACATACAATACACACACAATTGGATAGTCCGACCCAATGTGAATATCAAACACTAGCCGCGGAAAACCAAAAAAGTCACAATGAAAGCACTAATATATAGTATATATTATAGTGTTAATTGAAGATCTTATCAGTTCCTCATTTTCTGGTTAATTTGTACTATAATATGAGTTTTAATTTTCCTAAAATATAGTACTAACTACTGTTATTACTCCTATAATTATGGTGAGATTTGGAGGTTACAAATATTAATGTAAGCTTGTACCATTTAATGTAATTAGTTATTAATTGAATTTCTCTTAAGTAATTAGCTGGGTAATTAAACTTAAGATATATATATATATGATTTAAATCAATTTATCAACAGCTACATTTTTTTAACAGTACAATACAAACATTTTATTAAGAAAATAATATATACCCGTATATTATCTAATCCGTAGGTTTTAAAGTCAGATTTGATCAAAAGCAATATTATTTCAATGACGAGTTTGGCAAGTGTATAAATGTCTAAAATATCAAAGATAGGATTTGAATAAATAAATAAAATTTATTTATTTTAATTCTATTGATTTATGTGATTAGTGCAAGGATATTTAATGGAGTAATAAGGTAACCATATGGTCATACTACAAAGGATATATATGGGTATATGACTCTAATGGCACCATTTTGTTTATATTTGAATCGATTTTTAACCAAATTATGTATAACTGCCGATTAGAGCTTCTTAAATATAAGGATGTGAAAAAAATATACTTAATACAATATTATCATTTTTCTTGAGTTTCTGCATACTTGTACAAAATCTCTTAACTTTTCAAATGATATATGGTATTAGCTCAAAAAGTTTGTAAACAAATCAGATATATATATATATATATTCGAGTTGTTCTTAGTTTACATATTTCTAGTGGTGTTTTTGATAGTCATCGTTAATTTTTAAATTTATTTTGTTAGTTACGTTGAATCTAAAGTGTTCCACTTTAACAATTTTAAGAAATTCAAGATAATGTTCACAATTACATTTGAAGAATATTTCCATAAATAAGGGATAAAAGTTTAATCATAATATTCATTCCTAGAGGTGTAGTAAGTATAAAATGATTACTACTATTTAGTCAATAGACTTTATTTAACAAGTCAAAAATGTGTAAACTGTTGCGACCCCATCAACCCAATCCCCCAATCAAATTGTTTTGACTTGATTATGTAAAGTTGAAGCAGAATTCTTCGCAGTAGAAAGTGGCTTCACAAATATTATTGGTAAAGAGAAAATTAAAAAAAAATAACTAAAAGTAAGTTATTTTTTTTTTATATTGCTTTGGTTTTTCGTGTCAGATACTCGTATTAGAATCCAATTAATTTAAATTTACGTCATATAGATCGCTATTGGGAAGATAACATATTCTATCAAAGATTTTTTCATATCCAAAACTCAAACCTTAAAGTTAAAAAGAATAATTAGTTACACCTAAAAACTTATTTTCTTTTGAATCTATTCGGTCGCAAAACGTAAGCATAGAAAACTAGATATGAACAAAAAAGAATTGGTTATTAACCTAGACGCATGAGTTGGATTATTTATGATTGGGTCAACGTGAATCAATCAAATAAATCCCCACAAATGACATTTCAAAATTCCATGGATGATGCATTTTTAGTTTGAAAATTAATGTTAAGGAAATTGTGATCCAATTGGAGCAAGGAGTGACATTTTTAATCCTAAAATTAATGTGAAGGACAATTAGAATCCAGAAAGAATAAATAAATTTGAATCATCTCTAATACGTCACAAACATTTTAATCTTTCTTTTTTCAAATTATTGCTAGCAAGACATTTTTTTTGAAAGGATAAAAACAAATAAAGACAAACCTATCGAGAATGTGGTGCATGGATAAGGTGATCTTCTCTTAATTAGAGGTCCCAACTGAGCTATAAGTATAAAAAAAATCTTGATAATAAATGTTTTTCACTAAATGAAATTCTACACGAATTTAAAATAATCAAACTCTACTGCAGTAATCTAACACGAGAAAAAAAAAAAAACCAAACCTACAGGCGCCGGCTTTTGCACCGTATTAAATATCTACAAATAATACTAGGGATTAACTCAACAAAAGCACTTGGCACTACACCATTCCACAATCAATCTGAATTCCCAAAGGTCTTTAGAAGTTCATATTCTTTTATTAAAATATTATAATTATAATTATACCTATTTTGGATAATTTTTTCAACAAAAACACCCTGTATATCATCGACGTATACGATTCACATATTATATACCTTACTAATAAATAACAGTATGATTCAACTATTTTGATTGTTGTTATCGTCGGAATATATAATTATATGTTGTATACTCTGACGATATACAAACACACCAAAGTATGGACAAATTTTATATTATAAATAGATAGAAAACAGTATAATATAAGATTAGTAACCGATTGGCCAATATAGGGGTCAACGACTATTCTAAATATTTAGCCCTCTTAGCCTGCAATCTCTTTAAACTAATTTGTCTCACTAATCACGACTAATGAGTTGTTTATAAACTTATAAAGTTAGGTTAATGAGTTATATTAATCATTTGTTAATTGCACCTTAAAAATTAGGTGAATTATGAAAGCTTTCCCTTATCCCATTTAAAAGGTAATTCTGATTCATGCTTAAGCTAAACTTACTTGCTTGATCACGTGAAAACTTATTTGCTAAGGCCTAAGGGGTAGTTTGGTAAATGATTCAAATGTGAGTTACTCATGTATCAAGTTTTGCATAAGTAATTATGTTTGGTAGCCGATTAGGAAGTAAATTATTTATGTATAAAATTAATAGGATGTTTGATTTATAGTTTAGAAACCAACATAACTAATACATCCATATGTTATGAGAAAGTCTATGCATCAACAAAAGATGAAATAATTGTTACATGTACAATTAATATTTAAATAATTAATTCTTGTATAACTAATACCTGTATAATTATAATCAGTTACCAAACACCCGTAAGAGTAATAAAAACATTGAAGTTTAAGTTGCTTGTATCCAAATCACAAACCAACAAACTAGAAGCAAAGACTTTTGAAGTTGAAAAGAAAGTAACCAAGTCAAGTCTTTATACAATCCCCATCCATCCATCCCACCCACAATATAAACTCCAAACATAATCAAACAAACTATGCAGCTATTTTCCAAAGTAATATTACAAGATTGTAACAAACAAACCATACTCTTCACATTCCAAAATTGATATTTTAGAAAAATAACAACATAAATAGTCCTTTCCAATCTTTGAATTGGCTTACTTCAATTTCAAAGTAATTTTCATTTCTCTTAAGAAAAAATGACCTTCTTTCTTCTACTATTCTTTATCTTAATTTCTCAAACAACAGCCACAAATTACCCAATCAATGTCTGGCCCAAGCCCACAACATTCCATTGGCCCAACCCAAAATCCATCTTCCTCTCCTTAAACTTCACCATCTCCCACCCGTACCACCGGTACCTCACTCCCGCCGTCGACCGTTACCGCCACCTCATCCTTTCAGAGCACCACCGTCCCATCATCACTCCGGCGATCAACATAACTTCATCAATACCGTTGCAAAGCCTCATCATCTCCGTCTCCGATGTCACTTCTCCGCTCGCTCACGGAGTCAACGAATCCTATTCTCTCTCCACACCGTCCGACGGCTCCTCCGCCTACATCACTGCGGGGACTGTATGGGGAGCCATGCGAGGGCTGGAGACATTCTCACAACTCGTGTACGGAAACCCTACCAGAGTTGCAGCCGGCGTGTACATACACGATCTACCGATTTTTACTCACAGAGGTGTGATGTTGGACACTTCGAGAAATTTCTACGGAGTCGATCACTTGTTAAGGCTGATTAAAGCTATGAGTATGAACAAGGTGAATGTTTTTCACTGGCACATAACTGATTCACATTCATTTCCGCTTGTGATTCCATCGGAGCCTGAGCTCTCCGGGAAAGGAGCGTACAGCGATGAGATGATGTATTCGCCGGCGGACGTGCAGATGATCGTGGAATATGGAATGGAACACGGAGTTAGGGTTTTACCTGAAATTGACATGCCTGGTAAGTTATGGAATCATGAATAGTAGAATAGAATAATGTATGGATAGTTTTCGTTTACAATTTCTAGGTAATCCCGAAAAGGAACAAGATTGGACTTTTGGAAGTATTATTAATTTATCAGGACATTGGGATCATTAATTTATTAACTTTAACTTAGTGGGACCTTCTTGAATTTATTTTGAACTTTTTCTTCTGGCAAATGAAAATGTATGAATCTTTTTATACAGGAAACCAAAACCTTTAAGCCTGAGTCTGGGAAGGTGGTGTGTATGAACCATAGTTCTTTCGAGTACTCTTCTCAATACGAATAATAGATACTTCGATATATGTAAGAGAATATGTTTGATTCTTTCAATGAGATGTGAACGAGAGTTGACGATCTCAATCTTGATAGTTGGCTCCATTTTTATGGTAGATTTCCATAGGTAACATTTTGACAATTTTGTTTACATGGCATGCAAAAAACTACGAATTTTAGATTATCTTGTAAACCAGCTTGATAAAGGGTAGAGGTAGGGGCAGTCTCAGTACCACTGGAAGTGTGATAGTCCTTATTTCTACAATTGATATTTTGCTACTTTGCCAAAATCCAATTGAGAGGCAAATTGCTATATCCTCCACAGAAGAAGGTTATATCACGTTGTAAAGCACGTAAAATTTCTTTTGTTAGTCATAGAATATCATATTGATATCTTTGTGGATATAGGAACAAAGAAAAGTGTATTGCTAACACTATTAAATGTCTTGTGTTTGTCCGATTTTGCAAATATTGCAGCACATACAGGATCGTGGGCTGAAGCTTACCCTGAGATAGTGACTTGTGCAAATATGTTCTGGTGGCCCGCTGGAAGTAGTCCAACTCTTGCAGCTGAACCAGGCACTGGCCAACTGAATCCCTTGATTCCCAAGACCTATGAAGTAGCCAAGAATGTCATCCAGGACACTATCGCCATGTTTCCAGATTCACTCTTTCATGGAGGAGCAGATGAAATCAATTCAGACTGTTGGAATACTGATCCATCAGTCCAAAAGTTTGTTGCTAGCAATGGAACTCTCAGTCAGCTACTCGAAAAGTTTATCAATAATACCTTACCTGAAATCCTCTCACTCAACCGGACGGTGGTCTACTGGGAGGATGTTATATTGAGTGGTAATGTGAAAGTGAATCCATCTCTGCTTTCTCCACAGAATGTTATTATGCAAACTTGGAATAATGGACCAAACAATACAAAGCAGCTTGTCACTTCTGGCTACCGTGTCATTGTGTCATCTGCAGATTACTATTACTTGGATTGTGGCCATGGAAGCTTCGTTGGGAATGACAGCCGCTATGATCAGCCACCAGGTACTGACCAAGGCAATGGTGGATCCTGGTGTGGGCCTTTCAAGACGTGGGAAACCATTTACAACTATGATATAACCTACGGCCTAACTGATGAGGAGGCTCAGTTGGTAATTGGAGGGGAAGTAGCATTATGGTCCGAACAAGCTGATTCAACTGTTATGGACTCACGAATTTGGCCAAGAGCATCAGCAATGGCAGAAACATTGTGGTCAGGAAATCGCGATGAAACAGGAATGAAGAGATACACAGAGGCTACTGATCGACTGAATGAATGGAGGTACAGAATGGTTTCTAGAGGAATAGGTGCCGAACCGATTCAGCCTCTTTGGTGTCTCAAAAACCCAGGCATGTGTAACACAGTTCATTCATTTACTAGCTGATCCTTCATCAGTGTATGTACCAGTCTCTTTTCCACCTCCTCTCAGTTTTCATTCAAAACTGAAAAGGGGGCATTTATCTGTATTATCTTCTATATTCAGATCCAGTTTATTATTGTAATGTTACCTTCTATTGTCACCACATTACCATGATTTTACTAAGCAAATGAATTTGGGAATTCCCCTATCTGTACTTGCTGATGATAGTCTAGCTTAAAGTCAAATACATCCATTTTTTGAAGATAGCAACTATTGTATGGTTCTATGAATTTTCACTCAGGGGATTCAATAAAAAAGTAAACACACGAAGAAGCTAACCTAGAGGATTCTACATATTTAGTATATATGTGTAAAACAAATTGACCTATCTACATAGCGTGATTTTCTAGTAAAGAGGTGTTTTGGATTGTTCCCTAGTTTTTTCTCTTCTCTAGAAGTCTTCAAGCCTTTAAAAAGAAGTTGTAAAGATATATGCTAAATATCAAAGTGGTTGCAACAATGATATACTTTAGTTAAACGGTGAAGCGAAGTGACCAACTATCCATACTAGCTGCTACCTTACACTGTCATTTTAGGACAATATGGCATAGCATGCTTAGAAGCAACTTATATGTATAATTTTTTAGCACAAACCAAAGAGATGTATGTCAAAATCTCCAGAATACCCAAAAAATTCTACCACTTTCGTATCCATTCTAAATAAATAAATTTATTCTTTTTTAATTTCCATTTCTATCATTGTGTATATTTGACTTTTTAATCTCCTACTACCTTTAAAAAATTACACAATTTCTTAAATTCTAATTCAAGATTCAAATTATTAACTTAGTAAAAACGTGTACACGTAATGACATGTAGATTCAAGAAAGGATTTCATAGTGTGACAGACCGACACCTTGATCATTCAATGTCTTTGTCTCTATATAGAGTTGAATTACTTGCAAAAGTTTGCTAAATCTGAATTACTTGTACAGTTTTACCTAAAAATATTAGACAGTCAAGGTAGTTAAGTGAATATTTAGAATTCAGAAACAATACTGAGTGAGCCAAATTTATTCTAAATAGTTGAGACATCCACCTTATTGGTAAGAGTTTGATTTCCCGTTCTCGTGCACTTCACTTTCCCTGACCCCCAATTATTAAAAAAAATGGTACTTCCTAATTGCCTCAATTTCCATTGCACCAAACTTTTGACTTTCCACAAAACAATACCCAAATCTTAAACAAAGAAAATACATCAATAATTTTCCATCATTTCTTGCACTCAATCACTTAAACCAAACATAATCTTTCATTATTAAAACTTACTTGTGCTAGTGAGCTTTCTCAAATTCATCTATAAAAACAGAGTACTCAAAACAAAAGATCACTCTCAACAACAACAAGTCCAAAATCTTTAAATCAACCATGAATTCCTCAATCCAAGCAAAATTAGTACTAGTACCATTCATCATGGCTCTAATTCTCTTACTAATTGCACCATCTTCTGAAGGTACTATCACTTGTGGCACAGTAATTAGCTCAATCAAGCCCTGCCTCAGCTATTTACAAGGCAGTGGTGGGAAACCACCACAACCTTGCTGTGATGGTTGTCAATCTCTTGTATCTGCTGCAACAACTGTAACAGATAGGCAGGCTGCATGCACTTGTCTAAAGAATGCATCTCAAAAAATCAACATTAATTCTCAACTTGCAGGGAGTCTTCCTAAGAGTTGTGGAATCTCCTTGTCCTTCCCTATTTCATCCACTGTTGATTGCACCAAGTAATATTACTCTCCTCCTCCCTTATTAGTGTGTTTGGCACGATAATAGTCATTTTTCATACATGATTTTAGAAAATAATGTTTTCCGTGGAAAATGTTATACATATATTACAAATCAATAGTGTTGTGATATGGAACTTTTTAGTACTATTAGAGGTCGATAATATGTCTAAATGTTGGTTGATCTGAAGTAAGTGAAATGAAATTAAGAGCTAACATAATTATAAGAGTGCTAAATGAGCAGATTAAACTGAATTTGAACGAGTCGAGTCAATAAATGTTGGGTCATTGGGTTGAGATGGCAAACCAATGGGTCATAACTCATAACCCAACCTTCCCAACACTAGTCAAATTTTATTTAATTAACATACAAAACTAATTCAACTTTTTTTGTTGTTGTTGTTGTATACATATATAACATATCAAATCAAAAAGAGAATTCTTTTAAAATATTTTGATAAGATCTGAGTTGGATTAATTTGACTTACATATCTAAAATAAATCAGTTCAATTTTTAAATAAGCTTAACTGAGCTTACATATAAGTTAGAGTTAATAACCGGGCAGAGTCATAACAATGTTTTTATGGACTAATATCTTTTGTCGATATGTCCTTGATATATAATTTTGTACATTGTTACTACTCTTGCAGGATCAATTGAAGTGTTTTAAGGATGCCATATATATATACAAGGCATTTCTTTTGCGTGATGAAGGCTTATTTATATAGCAAATAAAATTTGTTTGGATGCATATAAGTTATAACTGTGTTTTGTTTTCTGGTTTATATTTGTAATATAATATATCTCGATGTTATGTTCAGAATTTTTGTACTTTTGTTCTGCATGTAATAAAATTGTGTTTTCTCCGATGAGGAGAAAATTCAATAGAGCTAGCTGGGATTACATTGAAATTAAATCAATTATGTACGTTATGAGAATTTATCAAAGTTTTTTTTTGTTTTTGGCTTGTGTGTGATTATCGATGTTTACGTCAAACTAATTGGCGATTTGAACATAATAATATATGTGATATGATTCAAAGCACTCAAATCAAACTAATTTTTTATTTTTTTATATGAAATTTGAATATATTGTTTTAAAGTTTTTCTTTTAGAAGATTTGTGATAACTATGAGCCGTATAATTGTTCCTTTTTTTTGGGCAAATTACGATCGATTACAAACAAACAAACATAACATGGCACCTTCCACGTGAAAATCCTACGTAAGCTATAAGTACGCATTTCATACAAGCTCTATGCACCTTAATTATTTTAGAGAACATTACTATCATATTACTGTAAAGACGGATGAAGTTTTTACAAGGCAAGAAAAAAACCACTTTTGATTTTTACTAGTTTGTAATCCTATAATTTTTCACCTATTCCATTAATTAATCTTCTCCATTATCTTTAGCCAATTCGATATATCGTCATCAACCAACAACTTTATTTGTCTTCATGTCCCTTTCTCTTAAAACTTGTATAAATTAAACCACAAACCATTTGGAAAGAATTAAATCAAACTCAAAAATCCCAATATCCTTACCTTCAATTATACTTATAAACTTTACCATGAAGCCTACATATCCTTTTGTAATAATACTCTTCTTCATGATTCTCCAAACTTATAACTCACATGCCGAAAACATTAAGTGTGACAACATAGAACGAGCCTTGAGACCTTGCGTGGTGTTCTTCAAAGGCGGGAGTGGGGTGACTGGGATTCCTCCATTCGCGTGTTGTGCAGGAGTTTCAACTCTTGCACAAATCGCGAACAACACTGCTAATAGGTCAGCTGTTTGTAGATGTGTTCAGTCAGCAATAAAAGATTTGAGAATCACAGATGCAACAGCTAAAGCGCTTCCCCGTAGATGTGGAATCGCCTTGCCCTTCACTTTCTCTCCTTATGTCAAGTGTCCTGGTACGAGTTTAAGTTCTATATATTATTGATGATAAAAAAAACATATTTACATTATAATGTAATTGTATATATATATATATACACTTAAATAAGTTTACCAGGTTGTGATCTTAATAATAATATACTACTATAACCAAACAGATTTGAATTATTTTTTACTTTTATTTTGGTGAACTGAGTATTGGAATAGTAATAAACTACTACTACGTACGTACTAGCAATTTTATTTTTTTTAATTCTATTAATTTGTTCTACTGTATTTATTACTTTGCTATAATTATATAGTGTAAATTAAATGTTTGTTCTTTTGGCAGGATAAAATGATCTTAATTTGGAGTAGTCTAGACTCTAGAGGATATAAATCACTAAGATGAAGCTCTTGCTGGAATTATGAGTATATATATTCCATGAATTTTGTGTTTTTTCTTTAGTATTTCATTTTCCTGCATCTTCATGTAATTTCTCAATTGCGTGTATTTCGTATGTTGATGTTTCTATAGTTGTAAACACTAAATAATTTTTCTTCTTATTCCGTTTTTTTATTTTGGAATAAACTGACCCATCGCAAAAATAAAAGGGTGAGAATTATTTACTCGTTAAATTTTGTTTTAGAAATGTAACATCTCCTTCTAATTTTGAATAATTCACATTCTCCCTCATTCATCTCAATTGAACATGATTATAAGTTCTCAATTTACTCTCTATATGATCAACCTTTGTCTCCTTTTACTTTGTTAATATTATAGTAATATTTTTAAATCTATATTATGGATTAACCTATAAAACAAATTTATAATTTTATCATAAAGTAAAACCGTGAATAATAGTTTTCAAGTTTATATAATTTGAATGGCCTCAATGAGCTAGACTACTTATGTGGAGAGTGAATTAAGTAGCGCCCTCAAAAACATACGTGGTACCTCATTTATCCTTGTTAGAAATATGGTGGATAATAATGCAACTTCAAACTCACCTCACATACAACTTTATAAATATGAACAACTTTAGCCAACTCTACCACAACAAACAAAAACAAAAAACAAAAAAAAACAAATCTTTACAAACGTATCTACCATTTACCTATCTGAAAATAAGACAGATTACCTATCGAAACTTCACAATGAGTCCATCATCAACATCAATTTCTCTTGTTGTTATTCTAATCATCTCCTCCTTATCGCTTTCGAATTCGTCTTCATTGAAACCCGTGCATAGTTTAGAAGCTAATGAAGTTAAATGTAGAGATATAAATCGACATATGAAATCTTGTATCGATTGGACCATAAGTGGTTACAAGAATAATAAGGTTCCTCCAAAGGCATGTTGCAATCAAATATTTAAACTTAATACTATGGGAAAGGACTCTCAAGCAGAAGTAGCCATTTGTGAATGTGTTAAGGCAGGATTACAAGATCCAAATATCAATGCAAAAGCAGCTGAATCACTTACTTGGGGTTGTAAAGTTCTCTTGGCTTACCCTACCACACCAAAAGTCAATTGTTCCGAGTAAGTTTAGCTACTTTCTGTTTCAATTTATTTGTCATAAATATAGAATGTAAATTAATTTGATCATTTTGGTGACAGGATAACCGCTCCAAATATCAAATTTTGAGGCTTGGAGTGATTTGGAGAAACAACAAGATGTAATATATTTTATATTATTACAAATAGTGTTTATTAGTATGTAGATTGATTTGTCTATCGGACATATAATTTCCTAGACAATCATTATAGGATCTATGGAGTATTCGGTTAGGACTTTGTATTACTTGTAAAATATTCAATAAACTTTGTGTGTTTATATATTTCAATATTTTATATTCAAAATTATTGCACTGTTTTAAAGATTACAGCCTCTTCTTTTCTTTATAATTTCCCTTTTTAGAGATTAAATTAGAGGGTGTCAACCGATTATAAATCAAAATTTACATTTTTTCCTTTAATTTTTTTTTAAAAAATAAATAAACAAATAATGAACAAATAAAAATGAATGAAGATGGAAGCTGAGCGGTGATATGGATTACTATGAGCCGCATATATAAACGCTTTCTTCACCATGTCGATATTATAATCAAACTTGACATGTCACCCTTCCGCACCTGCACGTAAATCCTACGTAGCATACATGTATTTCATGTTCTTTGGTTTTGGTTTGTTTTGATAAATGTTTCAATTTATATGTATTTTTATTATTTCACGAGTCTTATAATAAATTAAGTTATTAATATTTAAAATAAATATTAAAAATATTGATAAGGGGTCCTGTTAGATGCTAAAATATTGTTGTTTTGAAATTTTTCCCTTAATTTTACTAGATAAAAAATTTGTGCCAACATGGGCATGATGTATGTTATTTTTTTTATTAGATATACATATATACCATATATATTAACTATACTTATACTTTCAAATAATTACGTATCTTATCAGTAATTAAAAAATTTCTACTATATTTTTTTAAGCCCCATTTATTCAAATTATTATATATATATATATATATATATACTGTTTTTTGCCATATTTGCCATATTTAGAAAGCTTAAGGGCAATTTGGTCATTGCCCCTTGCTTATTTCGAAGGGACGCAACAAAATTGCAAGATAAACTTGCTTACAAAATTTGTACTTCTTGCTTTGTTATTTGGACCTCAGCAAAAGCTCTTTAAAAAGTCCATCATTTTCTATTTATTTACAAACCATGCCTGCCATTAAAGAATATGATGGGTCCTACTTTTTTGTTTTTTCATTAATGTCATAGGACATGGGTCCCGTTGAATATTAAGTACTTATTACTTTTTTAATATCATAAATAAATATTCTCCTTATTTAATTTTATTTGTCTGTTATTTAAGAATATTTTTTTTTTATCTATTCATTTTCACATTTTAAGAAATATGATTTTTTTTAATTCAGATTTTCCTTTCAGCATTAATTACATATTATTTCTCAAATTATTTTTCAAGATCTAATACTATTAAAGATCAATCAATAAAAATAGTGTGGTAAATAGTTATATCAATTATTATTTTCTAAATTGGTGTGCCAAATTCAACTATGACAAGTAAAAGTGGATAAATAAAAAAAATAATACATGTTATTAGCTCTTATATTAAAAATATTTTCTTTTATTTCACTTGTTATTGTGATAAATTAAGAAAATTAATTATTTTCAAGTAATTATCTGAAACACTAATAGTTAATTCAAAATTTTGCAATATAATTAATAGTTTCAACATGCCAATTTTTGATCATTAAATAAAAAGATTGTGGGTATTATATTTTTTAAAATATTTTTTAATATCAGCTTGCTTGAAAAAAATTGTTATTTCTATTTTGTCATGTGGACTGTATCAACAATTTTTTTTTTAATTAAAAAAATTACTCTTTTCAATTAAATTATACATTATGCCTTACCCAGTATTGAAATGCATTAAATTTGTAGGGCCGTTGAACTTTCTAATTCGACAAATGTACAAGATGCTCAACTCTCTCTCTTTTTTTTTCTTTTTTTTTTGTTCTAATGAAAATGGTTATTCTAAAGTCTTCCATATAAGTTCTCATTTGAATCACATGAAAAGTAAATAATTTCATCATTATACCTTTCATTTGAAAACTCAGAGTATTATCACTGTTAAATTTAGTATTCCTTAAATTTAATATAATTAGGTCATTTACAAAAATGATAATATATATTAATTAAAATTAAATAAATATTATATATTTTTAATTTTTTTCTTATACCAAATTTTATTTTTATTTTACCAAATTAAGAGAAATTTATTTATTTTTTCTTAATATTGACTTTATGATTAAGTAACTATATTAAATACTAATAGTCAAATTTAACTTTCAATGCATAATTAATAAAATTAATATATGATGAATAAATTTCTAATAAATATTTTCTTATGAGTTATGTCAAGTCAATATGAATCAAGTAAAACGAAATTCAAAGAGATATTTATTAAGTCGGGTTCATAACTATATGTTTCAATGTACAAGATTTTGATAAAATAAAATCTTTAAAGTTAAATGATAATTTTTTGAAATTTAAATTTAAATTATTAAAACATATATAATGATTTTATAGAAAAAATAATATCACATAAAATTAAATGAAAACGATAATAAATTCAACTTTTACGATGATAAGATTGAAAAATATCTTACTTTCGCTATATTCCTTAAATAATTAAGAGTTTAGACTTTAGTTAGGCTATTAACAGTTCTTCATTTTTATTTGAAAAATAAATAAATACATATTTATCTTAATATTTGTTGTTTTAACAAAGATATATATTAACAATTTCAATTTTTTATAACATTGGACCCGTGTCACGGGGTCACTCCTACATAATTGAGAGTCTAAAATTAAATTAATTAGTAGAGTATGCACATTTTTTTTTTATCCTAATTGTTATTTTAACAATGATATATCAATAATAAATTTTAAAATATAATTAATAAAATTATTCCGTAATATGTTTTTGGTAAAAAAATTAAAAATAAGAACCTTGATGACTATTGAAAAAAATGTATAATCTTTCGCTAATATATAATAGTAATACTCTATATGTGTATAAAGTGTCGCTTTAAGTATCTAATGGTATAATGTTTCTATGAGTATAATAATTTATTATTTGACAATCAACATCTATTCATGGATTGAGAGCGTATTCAATTTTTAGTATGCAATACTATGAGTATATGATTAATAATTACTTAGGATGTGTTTGTTAAGATTAAATTTATTTATTTTTAGAATGATTTGTAGGAAAATAAATATGTTTCTTATTTATTTTCTTGTTTTTGATAGGTTGACAAAAATTATGATCCTAAAAGCATTTTTATATAATTTAGACAAATACTATAAGAGGTGAAGGTAGAGGGTAGGGATGTGTGTGGTGGTGGAGATGAAGATGGGGGGAGCTCCATATTATGGGGTAAAGATGAGGTGTGGTTGAAAACGGAGGAAGACATTATCAATGTAGAATATCATGTGTAACTTTTTTTTTCATACGTCTATTATAGAAATCATTTCCTCATTTTAAAAGGATAAAAAAATAATTTCTAGACAAAATATATTGCAAAGATTTTAACTGATCAAATATAGAAAAATTAACATTTTACATAATGACCACCACCTTAGATCCATCAAATTTCTTTTTTCCAATTTCACGTAAAAACAAATTTAACAAAAAATAAAATAATACTTAATAATATTGGGCTCGTACTGACACGAGCTATTGCTTTCTAGTAATAATTAAAAAGCAGACTGTACAAAAACAGTCTTGGTCAAAAGACCCAGACCAAACAAAATAGAAAGACAAAACTTAACAAAATATAAGAAGGAAAATCAAAATAAGAAAAGGATTATTAAGGAAGATACATATATTTCTATGGATTCGGCTCCTCTTTATTTTTTCCAACTTCTTACACATGGCATAAATAAAAATTAATGGCTAAGATTTAATTGATTAAATTAAAATTCTAATAATAATTTTGATAAATAATATTTAATAATAAATAGTAATGCCACAATCATAACAATGTATTATCTTATCCATAAATATATTATAAAAAAACTTTTCTCTTTTTTTCTCTCTCTGTATTTTTAATTGAGTTAGTCTTAGATTGCAATTTTGAGCTCTCTTTAAAAAAATTGGTTCTCACATATAATTAATAGCAAAAAAGGGCAAAAAATATAAAAATATAAAATATTTTATAATATATTTAGGACAAAAACAGAAGATAATACTAGTAGGAAAATTTTTTACAAAAAAGAGAATTTTTTTAATAATATATTTATGGACAAGATAATATATTTTTATGATTGTGGCATTACTATTTTTATGAAATATTAGTTATCTAAATTATAATTAGAATCTTATTTTAATAAATTAAATCTTAGACATTAATTCTTACATATGTCATGTGTCTCACATCCAAGCAAGAACTTGGGGAAAATAAAGAGAGAGAGAAATGGAGAGGAGCCGGATCTTATTTATGCCCGCAAATTAAAAACCTGAAACTTTTGTTGCCCACTTGCCAAATAAAATGCAATTTCTGTATATTCGATCCCAACAATAGTACATATATATTTTCAGAGTTGGCTCAAATTCTGCCTCGCTCAACTCTTCTTTTCTTTTCTTTTTCTTTTAGATTTGCACGTCTATGGTGTGAAATCCACAACTCGATGTGGGAGTGGTGAAACTATGAGAGCACCAAGAACAACACTATGTATAAGAAAAACTTTGATAACATGGTGTCATAGCAAATTCTATTCTAATTTCACTAAAACGGAATAGAAAATTAGCAATATTGTGGCGTTCATGTTAGCTATGATTTATGAGTGATCAACTATGATCAGAAAAACATATATAAAACATAAATGGCGGGAGAATCATGATTAGGCCTATGGGTGCGTTGTTTGAATGTATAAAATATGACATTTAGGTAAAACAATTTATTTGAAAACAAATAAATTGAATCTGACACTATTTGTCGTGTGCTCAAATTTTTAAAATAATTTCATTGTGTGCTTAAAATTTCAAATTTGACTCCGTATTTTAAAATTTTTGAAGGTTTGCATGAAGTGTCTTTGAGTAACGATGATTTAGGTCATTATAAAGATTTTGTCTGAATAAGTCAAAGAGGTAAAAATAGTGTGAAGGGTGACTCAGTACTCACTGCATACTGAAAATACAAAAGAGTGTTGGAACCATAGGAAAATGATAAATTGCCTAAAATTAAACTTTTTATATATATGTCTATATAAAATTGATTAAATATTACTTGATTGTCTCCGATCAAAGTTTTTTAATTTTTAATTCTCTTTTATTGAACAAAAATTAAATTATGAAACTCCACTAACCAACATATTAGAATGCTCAATTAGCAATTTTTACTCAATTAATCTTGTTATTATTAGTATTATTATTATTTTACGAATGAATGAAGATGAAAGGTTAATTTTTACTCAATTAACCTTGTTCTTTCTCTTTTTGTTTTTGTGTATAACTGTTTGTCAATTTATAGTTAATATTCTAAATTCTTGCCACGGTTGAAAGGTATAATATTACCTATGATACATTTCTAATAGATATTGGAGATATGTCACCTCTCTATGATCTCCATTTGCATTTATCTTTTTTTTCTCTCCCTTTTTGGTCTTTTTTCTCTCCCTTTTTGGTCTTTTTCTCTCATTTGAATTAATTATTTTACTGTAAAAGTGAATTACTTAATTTATTACAAATAAATATTTTATTAATGGAGGAGCATTTACCTCAAAGACTCCTCACATTTCTCATTTTTTGACAAATATTTTTATTTATTTATTTCTTATTATTATACAAATATGAATGTGTCAATATTTACTACTCCTTCATTTATTTATATTCTTTGATATAAAACTTTAATTGTCTTTATTTCTATCATTTCTATAACTTTTGATGATTATAACATGGAAAAACCTTATCCGTATCAGGTGTGTACACCAAGCCAATGCGATTTTCATTATTACGTGATTTAATGAAGTAAAACACATGTCAATTAATTATGGTTAAGTAAAATGAACTGTAAATTTAAACACATGTGTAGTCATTTAAAATTTATTAAATATAAATTTATAAAATGATTCGGATTATATTAAATTTATGAATATATTAGTTCAAATAAATATCAAGGATTAATATAATTGAGTTAATTATTTAAATCTAATAAATATAAATTTTATTAAAGCCGGCTCCATAAAGCACATATGTCATGTCACTTAAATCTGATTGGCCGAGGGAAGTTCTCTTCCAATCACAACTCCTCTATTTTAAATCTATAAATAGGGGTCCTCATAATTTAGAAAAGAGAATGAAGAATTCTACACTCAAAAAGCTAGAGAAAGCTCGTGGATCAAATGCCACAAATTTCTCTACAAGTTTAAGAATTCAAAAACTCAAGAACTTGAGAGTTCAAGAATTCAAGTATTCAAGTTTAAGAATTGAAGATTTGAAGAAGTCAAGATGTCAAGATCAAAATAAAGTTCAAGTTCAAGAACGATATTCAAGATCAAGACCGTCAGATTCAAGTTCAAGCTTGAAGCTCTTGGATTCAACTAGCAGAAGTCAAGATCAAGATAAAGTTCAAGTTCAAGAACGATCAAGATCAAGACTGTCGGATTCAAGATCAAGCTCAAAGCCCTTGGATTCAACTAGAAGTCAAGATCAAGATAAAGTTCAAGTTCAAGAACGATCAAGATCAAGACCGCCGGATTCAAGATCAAGCTCGAAGCCCTTGGATTCAACTAGAAGTCAAGATCAAGATAAAGTTCAAGTTCAAGAACGATCAAGATCAAGACTGTCGGATTCAAGATCAAGACTGTCGGATTCAAGATCAAGCTCGAAGCCCTTGGATTCAACTAGAAGTCAAGATCAAGATAAAGTTCAAGTTCAAGAACGATCAAGATCAAGACCGCCGGATTCAAGATCAAGCTCGAAGCCCTTGGATTCAACTAGAAGTCAAGATTAAGATAAAGTTCAAGTTCAAGAACGATCAAGATCAAGACTGTCGGATTCAAGATCAAGACTGTCGGATTCAAGATCAAGCTCGAAGCCCTTGGATTCAACTAGAAGTCAAGATCAAGATAAAGTTCAAGTTCAAGAACGATCAAGATCAAGACCGCCGGATTCAAGATCAAGCTCGAAGCCCTTGGATTCAACTAGAAGTCAAG
>JAJOOS010002205.1:0-53511 GCA_029582725.1 Solanum chiquidenum
GTATCATTGTTGTATACAATTATATTTATCAAGAATGTACTGTGTACATGTATAAAGAATGTATTATTGTTGTATAAAAATTGTATATGTACTTTATACATATTGTATAAAAAGTGACGATATGTTCTCAAATAAATTTATTACTAGTAGATAGTTATATGATTTTTGTTGTTGCCATTTTTTGCTGCAACTTTGTTGGTTAAGCATGCAAATACACCGTTTACCATAGATGTTTACTTTGTCATACATATAAACTCATTGTTTGTATTTCCAAAGAATACAACTATGCATGAATATGACACCAAGAGCAGTTCTAATTAAGTTCAAAGTTCTAATTAAGTTCAAATATATTAATGTCAATAAGATTTCAAGTATTTCAAAGTTTAAATTAAGTTCAAAGTTCTAACTAAGTTCAAGTTCTAATTAAGTTCAAAATTAAGTTTTAATTAATTAAGGTCAACAAAATTTCAAATTTATATTCCTAATTTTGTTCAAGTTACTATAAATTTAAATTATAATTAATTATAAGTTCTAAGTTGTAATTCAAGTTGTAATTTAACTTCTGTAACTTCAAAATTACTTCATCAATTCCAACTCAATAATATAGAATTCACCATCTAATTCAAAAGTTAATATCTCAAAGATCACTCAACTTTGAAAATTTATCTAGTAAAGTCATTAAACTTTATTTTATATCAATAAAATCACTCAACTTAGACTTTTATAGAAATAAAATCACTCAACAAATTTATCATCAGAAAAGAAATTTGACATGACAAAATAACTTTCTTTTTATATCTTGTAAATATGAATTTCCCAAATAAATAAAATTTTAAAACCCATTAACACTTTTTAACGGATATTTTTTTTTTTTAACTCAGAAGGCCTTACATAAAATCGCATTATACTGCTTCAAAGTTTGATTAAATTATTACAAATAAAAAAGATATGTTTTTTTTAATGATATAGTTTCTTTTTTATGTTGATCAATTTAAACGTGTTACTCCAGTAAAATAACGACACTAATTAATTGTTTATCTAATTTACAAGTATATTTTATTGATCTCAAACAAATAATTTTAAATTGTATGCGGTACTTCATTTTTCTTATACACCTATCAATTATCATGATACATTGTAAAATTTAAATACATAATACTATTATAATAGTTATTTCATTAATTAAGTTTGTCCATAAAAACTTCTTAGTAACTTTTCAATTTTATTTATTTGTGGGGTTTATATTTATATAATATTTTACCATGTCAAATTTATTTTAATGACAAATTTAGTCGAGTGATTTTATTGATATAAAAGTTTAAGTTGAGTGATTCTATTGATACAAAATAAAGTTTAATGACTTTTAGACAAATTCTCAAAGTTGACTGACATTTTGAGATATTAACTCTCCAATTAAAAAAAAAAAACTTCAATATATTCACGACATTCAAGTATATTCAATAGTTCAACTTTTCAAACATCAATCTTATATTCAAAAAGCTTAAATATCAACTCAAAACACTTCAATTACTAACTTCTAACTTCAAAACACTTCAATATCAACATAAAAAAAATACTCAATTCACAATCAACTTCAAAAATTCCAAATTCAAACTAGCCCTAAAATAAAAAATTCCTAATTCATTCACTAACTAAGAATCAATCATACAAACTAACAATCAAATAACAAATTTAATAAACTAAATTCTCCTGTATTCAGGTTAGGAAAAACATAAACAGAAAATAGATGAAACAGACAGAAAATAGATAATATGAGTCCATAGAATCCATTGTGTTTCCTTAAGAAATTTAATCCCCTCAAGTACCCGAGGTTGCAGATTAATTCCTCCCAAGATAAAACGGCTTAACTATTAAAGAAGTAGCGGTACCTCAAACTTCACTAATTTCAGCAAACTCAAGAACAACAACGAGAGCACACACAGACTCAGTCGATCGACAATTTGATTTGTAAGAAAACATTGTGTCTTTTGGGAAAAATAATGTTTATTAGGAAGGAACAGTTCCCTTCAGAACGACTTTACCATTACGCACGAATTTTCAAATAATTATGTTACACGAAATTAATTCTGTTAATTAATTAACATATTTTGGATTAATTTATAAGAGAAAGGAAATTAATTAATTAGATTGATTAAATAAATTTTGTCCAAAAATATTATCAATCAATTGCCAAGCAAGCAACGACGGCGCGAGGGGCACCTTCTTCTTAACCCTTTAAGAGTTAAAGGAAGTGTTTCCTAATATAAGGACAACATATTTCCTTTCTTCTACCCATATGAGAGAAATGATTTTTCATTTAAAGACTTTACATTTTTCCTCCAAATTAATCCCCCACATTTTCTAATTTCTCATTCACACCTTGCTAAAACCAACAATAAATACAATAAACTAACTAACAAATCAAATATAACTCATTGTTTGCATTTACATGGAATACAAGTATGCTTGAATGCGGCACCAAGAGTAGTAAAGCCAATACCATCATAAGTTATTTAAAAAAAAATGTAAATGGAACAATTTAAAAAGTCCTTTTGCCATAAGAAATATCCACTTTTTTCGGAATAAATATTCCTACAAAAGAGACTTCTACTACTTTTTTTTAGTAGGAGTAGTATTCTTACTTATTCTCCAACGTGATTCGAACCCTCAATTAATAGTAGAGGTGTTCAACCACTTGATCAGACTTGATAATTAAGTTAACAAATTTTATATAGAATATCAAAATAAAAATAATTCCATTTTCTATTATTGTTATAATTATGAAAATATATATAATAAGACCCACAAATATAATAAGAATTAAATTTAGAATTTGTTAAAATTGGAGGGATTAAAAGTACAAATTTCCCGCCAAATAAGTATTGAACAAGAATTTATTTCCTAATTTGACGCAAAACGTGTAAAGTGTCCTTCCGAAATTATTTTATTTCCATAACTACTTTTCCTAAACTAAAACTAATTGAGAAACCAAACAAAACAAAAAGAGATAAAATAATTTGTATATGTTCCCAATTCTAATGAATTTAGGGAAACAAAAACAATTATAAATAGAGAGGTTCTTTACATCGGAAAAAGACACAACCAAACAAATACAATTGTATAGAAATTGTACAATTATTGTATAGAATATATATATATATATATATATATATATGTAGTCGTATAGGTAGTGTATAGAAATTGTATAATTGTTGTATAGAATATATTTATGTAGTTGTATAGGTACTGTATAGAAATTGTATAATTGTTGTATAGAATATGTATTTGTATAGGAATATAGAATGTGTGTAGATCATGTATTTGTATAGGATGTGTATAGATTATGTATTTGTATTGGATGTGTATAGATTATGTATTTGTATAGGATGTGTATAGAATATGTATTTGTATAAGATGTGTATATAAAACATTCATGGTTGTATAAGATTGTATTCAAACAATCTTCAATTATCCATTTTGTTGTCACAAAGGAGGTGCAGAATGTCCTATTGATATCAAAAAAGTTGATCGAAGAAGCCATCTACTACATGAGCAGGAATTTATGTTGGTGGGAGCAACTCTATCCATTTCACACAACAAAATATTGGAGAGGTCTTCTTGATGAATGACATTGGTATCACGATGACTATGAGTGATGCTACTAAGGTGAAAGTGGAGAAACTAACTTCCTTTCGTAATCAGAAACTGTATTATTGTCATATAGAATATATATTTGTATAAGATGTGTATATAATATGTATTTGTATAGGATACGTATAGAAACTGTACAATTATTGTATAGAATGTGTATGAAATTTGTATCATTATTGTATAAAATTATATTCATCACGAGTGTATATGTATAAAGAATGTATTATTGTTGTACTTATGGGAACTATTTTGTTATGATATGATGATGGTTCTTTTTTCATCATAGTACGTATCTAGTTACTTTATGATATATGTTAGTTGAATATTTTGTCTTACAATGCTTTAGACATAATACACAGAGTTTCTTTTAACTTTGTCGCAATTAATTTATTTGTTTTTTAATTTTGGATGTGTACAAATAGAGATTTAAACATGTATAAAGTTGAACTAGTTGATACGCATTTTCTACATGACATACTAAAGCTGAGATATAAATTTGCAACCTAAAATAATTTTCAAGCCATTTTTGAGATAAGGAAATCACGCCTCGAAATTAATGTGTCAAGCTGCTACGCGGATAAAATTTTATGAACAAATTAAGTTGTTACACGCCTTTTTGACAATTATATTCAAACAGTTGATCTATTCAACTTTGAGATGGAGGAATTAACTTTATTTCGTAATCAAAAAAGCGTGAAGAAAATTCGTCAATAAGAACTAGATTTTGGAAAGGTCACCCTCAATCAAACAGATACACCAGCTAAAAACAGTAATGCTGCATGCGATTGAAACAAAATCAGCTGAATCTCAACTTCTTACATGATTTCCGATGTTACCATTCTTGCTGCAATTAAAGTCGAAATCAAGATTTTTCATTAAGAAGTTCAAAATATAAAAAATAAATACATAAAAAGGTTAAAGGGAGTCCAACATTTACTTCTCTCTCTATAATATTAAATTATGTTGAAGTAGTAAGTATTTTTTTTATTTTTAATTAGAATTAGAATAGAATATTTAGGTTCCAGTCTTTTCAAATTAATGGAGTTTCAAAAAGGATAGAGGAAACCAGATCGGAAGCAGCTTGTAACGGGCGGCGCAGCGGTTTCCTTCTCCAAGTCGTAGCGAGCCTCCTTGTAAATACCAAATACTTGGAATAGTCAAATAATTATCGCCATTTTCATCTATCTCTGGCGATTGCAGAGAGGGAAAGAGATGGGTCTGCTCACTCACAAAGTAGAAAGGAGCGAGATAGCATCAGGTGACCATATCTACACTTGGAGAACTGTCTTCGCTTACTCTCATCACGGTTAGTCTCACTCTGCAACCCCTTTTCACCATTTCAATTGTTCCTTGGTTTGAGCACACAATGGTTGGTTTGGATAGCCAGCTCTACTGTTTAAAGTAGAACACATTTTAAATTTTAATAAGTAATTCTGTACAGTAGCATCTGGGCTTTAGATTAGAGAGATGATTGGGGAAATACAAACAGCCTTCATTGTCAATTGTGAATGAATTTGGTAGATGGACACAATTGAAATCCACAAAAAAATTGGAGTGTTATTCCTCTTTGCGGACTTCCTTTTCCTGAGTAATTTCTCATTCTTGTGGTGGAGTTTGAGGAAGGTAGGATGTACGTAGATTTTATCCTAACTTTATGGGTAGAAAAGTTGTTATCATAGACCTTTGGCTCAAAAGAAAAATACTCGATGCAAGGAAAAAAATGATAGCAAAATAGCAAGATACAATACAAATGAAGCAACAAATAGTAATATACATTGAAGAATAAGAAACTACGTGATTACTAAATAATGCTATTAAAAAGGAGAAGATGAAAGGAGGAGGCTTACACCCCTACCTCTCTCACACAAAGTGCCTTTGTGACAACACTCAACTACCTATTAACCTTTTATCCTAATCATCATGTCCTCATTTAGCTAAAGCTATGACATGTCCCATCTAATCACCTCATCCTAGTTCATCTTCAACCAACCTCTACCCCTCCTAATTCTGGCTACAAACAACCACTCACGCCTCCTTATTGGTGCATCCTCACACCTCCTATTCACTTAACTGAACTATCTTAGTCTCGCTTCCTTCATCTTGTCTGCCACGGAAGACACTCTCACCTTACCCGGTATAACTTTATTCCTAATCATATCTATTCTAGTATACCCTCATCCTAATCTCCATTATCTTCATCTTCTGAATGCAGACGTTCTTGACCGACCAACTCTCTGCTCCATACAACAATGTTGTTCTAGCCACCATTCTGTAGAACTTACCTTTAAGCCTTGGTGACACATTTTAAAAATAATGTACTGAGATGTTACGGACCTTCACAAATCTTGAGGTCCACAACATTTTGGGGGTGGATGTGCATAAAAATTGAGAACTCACTTGTATTACAGGATGAATATTTCTTCATTTTTGTAACATTTTTATTGTATTTGCAGAAATGAATGTACACCAATCTGTGATATTTACTCCAGCTTTTACATCACACCAACATTACGATGCTTACATAAATTGGCAAAACTTCATAAAGGGATTTAAAAAAATTATTAGTCACACCTAGGATTTGAACTTGGACTTAAAGGCAATTTTTGAACCCCTTTCCCACTACACTAGATTCTTTTCTCAAGTCAAGGGTACTCAACAGTTCATATATAACCAAAGAAACGTTTTTACCCTATTTCTGCAATACAATTTTTCGGAAAGGTGATTCAATTGATCTCCCTTCGCTCCCTTTAGCTTCGCCACTGCCTCCAATATGTTCCTTGCTAGTTGATATGGAAACAATCTTAATGTGTTAGGCTATTCATTTAAACTCATTTGCTCCCCAGGTCAACACCTATGGAACTTGTCAAAAATGAAATCATACTGCTTTCATCTAGACAAACATTTGGATCTCCTACATTGCTGAAAATAAGGTTGATAAACTTGCCCTAGAGAGAATATGGCGTTCTATAATCTCAGTGGTCCTTGGCTTTTGCACTTGAGTCGTTTACGACTTTACGAGCGTATTTAACTTCGTTTAAATCGTAGTGGATTAAGCATAAGAAAAAGAAACAAGCGATCACACAATTCTCGAGAAGGAACATCCTTCTTCAGGAGCTGCTTCTGAAAATTCTATTATTTTACTTTTTGCTAAGATGATCTTTTTGTAGTAGCACTATACCTCTATATACTTTGGACAATTTGGATAGAAAGAAAAGTAGATTACTTTTTTTTGAAACTGAGAAAGAAGAGTAGATTATTGAGGGGGAAAGGCCAGTAGTTTTGTCAATTACTATGCATATAAGGTTTCTGTGATGTGGTCCCGCTTAGCTCAGAGGTTAGAGCATCACACTTGTAATGCGTTTGAATAGCTATAAGCGAACCCTTCTAGATGTTTCGGCTGATATTATTACTAGTATTCGATACTGGGTCATTCATAGCCCTATTAGCGCTAGTAGAGTAGGATTGATCCGTAATACAAAACCTCTAGTCTTGTCCGGAAAGCCTCAGGCGAATATGCCCATGTAAAGTTCAGATATCTTCAAAATTAATTTAGGAGAGACTTTGTAAATGACAAAGAAAAACATCCTGAAGCTCATGGACTCTCTTTCAATTATAAAAGGAGCCAGCCGGATACTCTTGATATATTCAATTCCTCCTCGATACATTTGTATCAACAATAAAATTATCTACTGATGAAAAAGATAAAATTCAGCAGTAGGAAATATCTGATCCGCGTGTCATGTTAATACTCTACATCACAGTGTTAACATGCACGTCTCTTGAGTCTTGCATAACGGGTCATTATGAGGAAATCACTCTAACTTCATCTTTGATGTTGATATATTACCATGATAACACTTTTTAGTAATTAGTGGATGAGGCACAGTAAACGTTATCTCCTGTTATCTCTTTTCTTGTCAGACTGTCAGTCATCTATATGTCAATATGTATTGTAACCGAATTGAGCTATTCAACCATATTTAGTGATATATATTCTGGTATCTGATCAGTAGCTGGTGTCACTTGACAAAGTATTTTTGAATGTCTGAAATTCATGAACAGGAATCTACGTTGGTGGAAGCAAAGTTGTTCATTTTACGCGTGACCAAAATGTTGTTTCAGGAGACCCAATTCTCTTCTCTGCTCCCTTAAATTACTCGTCAGCTTCGAGTACAAATGTGTCTTCAACCTGTATGAATATTCCTGACTGTGGATTTCAACAAAAGGAAAGTGGGGTGGTTCTCTCTTGCTTGGATTGTTTCCTGGGTGAGGAGGGGCTATTGTACCTCTTTGACTATGGAGCCAGCACTTCAGTTTTTCTTACTAAACTTCGAGGTGGGACATGCACCACTGCACAATCTGATCTTCCAGAGGCAGTGATCCATAGAGCCATGTACTTGCTTCAAAACGGCTTTGGAAGTTATGATGTCTTCAAGAATAACTGTGAAGATTTTGCCTTATACTGCAAAACAGGTCTTCTTGTTCTTGACCAAGGAGCTCTTGGAAGGAGTGGTCAAGCTGCCTCTGTTATAGGTGCTCCTTTGGCAGCTATTGCTTCGTCGCCTCTGAAGTTATTCATGACAAGTCCGGCTGGCTTAGTCATAGCAACTGCTGGAATGTATTGTTTGACCAGGTATGCAACAGACATTGGTGTGAGGACTGATGTTACTAAGGTGAAAGTGGAGGAACTGACTTCATTCCATAATTGCAAAAGCTTGAAGAAACGCAAAAATGAGAACCATTGTGATACAAGAGAGGTTACTCTCAATCAAACAGATACCCCAGCTAAAAAGAGGCGAAGATGTGATTGAAGGAGTTTAGGATTAGTTTTTGTAAATAGGAGGACTGGTGTTTTTCCAGCAAAATGATATGTCCTGTTTAGTCATGTTGATTGAATTTGCTAATCTGTGAAAACATTTCATTTCCATTTGTTTAGAGTAAAAGCAGCCAATATTAACTGAGGGCCAATAGGCAACAAAGTTTAATTGCATTAATTTGTTGCTCTGAGATGAATGCAAACATTTTCTCACAAGGAATAAGTTCTAAAGCAAGACTTATATTAAATTCTGGTTACATTCTAGTATTAAGAAAAAAATGTGTTCAAGAAGAAAAGAAACAATATCTTTATTAGAAAAAAAAAACATTTTTGATCCAAAAGTAATAATAGGGGTATTTTTTTACCACAACATTGAACCAAACTGTTAACAACAAGGGATTTTTTGTTTTTACGAAACTATTAACTGGGGAATTTTTGTTCAATTTCATATAGTTTAAATGTATTTTAATCATTTTCCTTTTTAAATAGGCATAATACATAAATATGTCATTTAAATTGACTTCAGGTGAAATCTATCTCTTCAACTTTGGGTGTGCACAAACACGTAGGTACTTAAACTATTCAAAAGATGAACAAGTAGACACATGCGGCTTATGTGACATAATGCATGTAGGACGTGAATTGTCACGTAGAATGTCACATAGGACGTTTGTGTCTACTTAATCAATTTTTGGATAGTTTAAGTGCCTATTTGTTCACACCTAAAGTTGGAGGACATAAATGTCAATTGAGTCTAAGTTAAAGAACATATTTATATATTATGTTTTTTAAATATATGACGTTGACTAGGGGAAATTAGAGTTACTAAATATAGAAAATGATGTGTTTATTTTAAATAGACAAAAAATAATTGGCAATACATTGTGTGTAGGGTTAAGGTTACCTATTACTACAAAAAATTATTCAATTAATTAGAGTTACTTTACTTTTTGTTGTGATTAGGTGAGATTAAAAAAAGAGTTAATGACTAAAAATATGGATTAACAATCATTTGTCAAAAAGAAGCAGAGATGAATTTCCCCTCTACGGCTCGGTCCCACCACCCCTACCCATAGCAGCCAGCTATCCTCCTGTTTTCGTGAGTCTCTGTTTTCGTTGATCAAATACTCAGACTAATGCGATATTAATCGCCATATCCATCTCATTCAAGCTTGTTTCTTCAAATTTGTATTGATTTTTTTTCTTCTAAAAAGTATTGTTCGATCCATTTGGATGGCGAATTTGTATGTGAGGGCTGCTCCAACGACGGATCTGAATCGGAATACTGAGTGGTTCACGTATCCTGGAGTTTGGACTATTTACATATTCATTCTGTTGTTCTCATGGCTCGTTGTGCTATCTGTTTTTGGGTCCTCATCCGGCATGGCGTGGACTATTGTCAATCTTGCCCATTTCCTTGTACGTATTAATTTTCTCTATTTTTTGTGTTTTTGAATGGATTTTAGGTATTGATCTGGTTTTGGAATATGCTTTTTATGATTAGTTGACTGTGTTATGGTTTTTGAGATCTGGGATTTTGGGAGGGAATGGATCTTAGACTCTCTTTCTGTTGGAAGAGCTGTATGATAATATTGATAAACCTATCTATGGCTACTTAAAGCCCGGATATTTGTTTTCTGCTTCCAATTTGATTGAATTATAGTTCATTTTGGTAAAGTTGGTGACATGTGACCATGAGGTCATGAGTTTGAGTAGTGGAGACAACATTTTGTGTAAATGCAGGGTAAGACTGCATATAATAGATTCTTTGTGGTTCGGTTTTTCCATGGACTTTGTATATAGCGGGAGCTTAGTACATCAGACTGCCCTTTATAGGTCATTATGGTACATGCATATGGTCCTTGTGATTTCTCAAATTTCACCAGTCTTGTGGTATGAGGAGTATATAGTGAGTCAGTACCTTTATTCTTGGGAATATTTTTCAAAAGAGATATTTTTTTGGCTAAATTAAAACCTTCATCAGTGTATGAAATGTATCATCATCCATTATGGCATTAGTACCTTTCCCTTATAGTGGTTTAAGCTTTTCTTGCTTCCCTTTTGTGGCAATAGATTTCACTTCTGTACTCTGTTATATTCTTCTGGAAAATATTGAGATACTTAATACCTAAGAAATGTAGTAGGCGCTCATTTGATTTTCCTTTTTGATGCTAAATTTTGATATTTCTATAAAATCCTGAAAACTACCAGATGACATAGCAGAGTTGGGAAGCTTGTTGAGCACCTAGCAGGCTTTTCTGTCTCATTTGTGCATAACTTCTCTTGTCTGTTTTCCTTCAGGTCACATATCACTGTTTTCACTGGAAGAAGGGAACACCATTTGCTGAAGACCAGGGTATCTACAACAGATTGACATGGTGGGAGCAAATGGATAATGGCAAGCAGCTTACTCCCAATAGGAAGTTTCTGACAGTTGTTCCTGTGGTGCTGTAAGTATTCATTTCATTGTGTAAATCATTGGTTGCAGCTTTCGGCTGTGATGTCAGCAATAGGTTTGTGCTTGCAATGATAAGAATCCACGTGTTATCATTCATGGTATAACAATCAATGCATTATAGTTCCTCATGACAATCCCAAATTATAATCTCTGTATAAGTAATCAAAGAGCTAAGCAATTCCTTAATGTCGTGGAGTAAATAATGGGGTACTTATTTACAATCCTAGTGAACTAAGCCTATATTATAGAAAATATGTGTATGGAGGTTGTAGCAGAATGGACTTATGAATGTCAGCCAGAATAAAAGCTTTTCTAACACAAAATTGGTAATATGGGGCTTAAGTTAGTTTGGGAAGTTGAGGCGCACGCCACAAGATTGAAGCCTGCTGTAAACCAAGTTTGGTATTTAAGTGGAGAAGAGTAGAAGGACAGGCCATTATCCACCAAGTACTTTCTAAATTCTGTTTTTGTGTAGTTAATTAAGCCTGGATCCCTTGTAAACTTTTTGGTACCTTCTTGTACTATTTTGAAAATAAAGTACTTTGTCTTATCCACGGAAAAACCCATTATTAACCGAGTATTGAAGTAGGAAACAATGGTTTTCTCAGTCATAGGAAAAGTTAGTTAGAGTCTTTGAGTTAAAGAAGAACTTGTTGACATTGGTTTAGCTGTATGAGAGACTGGGTTACTTTTCTTTATTGATTTCATTCTCCAGTTCCAGACGAATTTGAGGTCTTTGGTGCCTTAATTTGATGTTGACCTATATGTAAGTCAGATGTTCTAAAAGAAATTCCCAATAATATAAGCACAAAGGAGTTATATGTAAAGCTTTGTCTATTGTGACACAGCGAGACTAATCAATAATGAGAGAGGATTGAATGCTGTGAAACAGCATAATGTCTGATGGCTAGTTTCTGTAGCAGACCAGCAGTGAGTTCTACTGTAAAAGGAAGGAAGTGAGAAATGAAACAACATTTGATATTCATTGATATCTGCTTAAAAGGGGAAAAAAGAAGGAACCTAGAAAATCTGCAATAATGGACTGTAAGGGAAAATATTTTGGACCATGATTGTGTTGGTTTCTATGATAACATTTTCCTGCTAAAGTTGAGATCACCTTAGACCTGTTAACACAAGCATTTTTGATCTAGGACTGAATATTGAACTAGAAAAGGTACTAGCAACGGTGTCAATTAAAAGTTTGGGACTGAGGCATAGTTGTTGTTGGTTAAACTATCAGTCCAACTGGTTCTATATGAATTGCCGGACTTGTTATCACAGGTGAAAAGCGCAAAAAAACTCTAAGTTCCGTTGGGCCTTTAAGCATAAAGTGCGAATAAATTGTGGACATTAATGAAAAAAGGTGCAAAGGGAGAAAAAAATGCAAATATATATGTTTAGTCCAAACCTTATTTTTATAAACATGAATGACACATATATGAACCAAGAAATTTGAAAAAAGATTAAGATAAAGTGAAATATTAATTGTTTAGTGTCACCTCTTCATAAGAGGCTCATTGGCAAGGAAAATTATGCCGTAGAACCTTGATGACGACACTGAAGCATAGATAAAGCGAGGCGAAGTGCTCAACACGTTTTGAGCCTCGCTTCAGGGCTTAAGTGTGCCTTTGACAACACCGTTACAGGAAAAAATGATGAGAAACTAGTAATTTTGTATATCTTTGTCGTAACTCGTAACACTCAACAAGTGTATGCAATATAATTGTGCTGAAAGCATTTTTGCAATAGATTCCTAGTAGTTTCTCCAACAAAATATCACCCTAATCTGAGGTAATCTTCCAGACCTAATGCTATAAACATTTTTTGGTAGAAGCAGTATTAGAAACCATAATATTAAATTAAGTATTCCGATAACCTATCAGTTTAAAGAATATATTTTGATTTGGTTGTTATGAGATCTTTTTAGCTTGATCTTTTATGACTTCAACACATTATCTATGTTAAACAAGTGGTTTGTTCGATTTATGTATATGTTAGGAGACATAGATGTTGGTTCCAATCAACTTTATTATGTGGTGAGTCAAAATATAACATTTTAGCAAAGTGTTCTTGGCGGACAAAACATGCTCTACTATGTTTATGTTCATTAATAAAAACACGCTCCTATGTTTAAATGGAAGTGCAATATGTTTCGGATTCAGATCTACTTATGCCTCCACGAGTGTGGATGAATGATGGTCTGGATATCTAAATAGTGCTCATAATGTGTTTGCGTATTACTTATCTATGAGAAGAAAAAGAGTTTCATCATATTGCTTACTGGTTCTGCATGAAACCTTTTTCCCATCTTTACAATGAACTGGAGCTCTCGTGTGATAGCTTGTTCTCTGATAAAGTTAATATAGTTCCAATAGTGTTGATAGGACAGACATGAATTGTTTGCCATTTGTCTTGTCTCTGCCAACAGATACCCAACAGTCCCTCTTTTTCTCATTTCCTGGAGAAAAGAGATACTTCAATTTAATTGATTCGTGCTTGTTTAAGACGATTTCATCTTTTGCCTTTACAAATATGTTCTAAACTTGTAATACTTGCTTCTTTGAATAGGTACTTGATAGCTTCCCATACAACTGACTATCAACACCCAATGCTGTTCTTCAACACATTCGCAGTTTTCATTCTGGTGGTTGCCAAATTTCCCAACATGCACAAGGTTCGAATTTTTGGGATCAATGCAGATCAATGAACTTCTACATTCAATTTGAAAAATTTAGTTCAACTTTACTCTCAGCTGTAGTATTTATTTGATTGGTTTAACAATTTTGAGTAAACAGGGAACTCCTGTACAAATGCAACAACTTCAAAGGGTGAAATTATATATAGTAAAAAATTAAGAGTTGAGAACAATATTCTGCAACTTTGCCTCCATATTCTATGGAACTACTAAATCTTTTCTATGTTAGATTACTAACTCTTTTCTTACCTAAATTTTTTAAAACCAAAAGCAAAAGTTGCAGTTGGAAGTTCAAAGAACCCCAAAGTAGTTGTTAATGAATTAATGAGAAAAGTTTATATAGAATTTGTTGAAAATGTGAAGTGAAGTTATAATAGGGTTAAAAATACTCTTAAAACTATGTGAAGTTGAATAAAAATATATTTTGTTAATAATTTCATCTAAAAATGTCTTATGTGAAATTGAATAAAAATAGACTTTGTTAATAATTTGATCTAAAAATGTGTTTGATGTCAATGATTTTGGTCCAACAATACCCTTGCTGCAAATAGTTTGATCCAGAAATATTTCCATTGTTACTTAATGAGTTAAAAATATCGTTTTTCTAATAAATGTATTTAAACCCATAATTATAAAAATTACGATGAACTCAAGGATGTAGATTATAATTTTATTTTTTTTGCATCCATCTCTATTTAAAACATGCGGATGGAGTTAGAAGTTTATATAAAAATTCATCGAATTCAATAATATTTGCTTTTATATTTAACTTTTTTAATTGAACATATGTAAATTTTATGTTTAGAATTCAATCGTGAACACTTCAAATAATTATTTTAAATTCATAAAATTAAAATCTTTTAACTCTGTCTCTCACAAAACTGGATAAGGATCAATTTGGCACAGAAAATTAAAAACAGTAAATATGCGTTTGTCTTATTTATTTATTATCCAAAAAAGAAAGGGCCATGCAAAATTTATTTCTACTCTTTTCTCAAAGTTCATGTACTGACAGGGTTTAATTTGAAGTCGTCGAGTCCGGTTCCCACTGCTTGTGTTGGGGGGCGGGGGGTTAATTTTGACAAAATATGTCACATGAATTGGAAAGAAGAAAATAAGCACTAATTTGATATGATATACTTTTATATAGTTAGTTTTTTCAAATTAGATTCTATATTGAGAGAGTAGTATAGGTAACAAGATAAGAGGTATTTTTGATTTTCTCTTGTCTATGTAATCTATTTGTTTGGTCTTTTATTTTTTATAATTTGAATTGAAGAGTATAATTAAATCGAAAAGTATAGTTACTTTTCTTCAAATTACATTTAATTATATGTTGATCAAGGAAAAATATGTTAAATTGTACGCCTAATGTAAATTATAAAATAACTTTTCGAACCATTAAAGAAAAATTCTAACTACATTATTATTTATGAAGATACTTCTTCTCTCTCCATTTATACATTTTTATTTTAAATTTCATCAAGAATTTCCTACTTTATTTTAATTTTATCACAACTATATTTTAATTTTAATCTCTTTTTTTTTATTTTTTATTACAAAGGGTGTTCCCGGTGGAAAAGAACTCTTTTATATCTCTCATTTTTTTAGAGATTCTAGGTGGAGATTTTCTCTATTAAATCTTTTATTTACCACAAAGATTTTCTCTATTCTTTTATTTAGGTGGAGTTTTTCTCTCGGTAGCTTTTGTGGGTTTTTATTAATTTTTTCTTATGTATGGATGACTTAATCAAATTTTATTAAATACTATTTCTCCGTTTAATTTTATGTGACACTCTTTAAATTTCGAAATTCAAATAAGTCTATTTTTTATCGTAAATTTTTCATTGATCTTTTAAATATTTTTAATTATCAATTATTGTGATTTATAGTATTTTTTACGTTGTTTACAAATATATAAATTTCATTTAAAAGGTACTTTCCATTTTTGGAGAGTCAAACTGTTTAAGTTTGACTGAAAATTTATACACAGAATTATCAAATTTTTAAATGAAATTTATATATTTGTAAACTATGTAAAAAGTATTCCAAATCACAATAATTGACCATTTAAATTATTTAAAAGATATATGAAAAATTTACGGGCAAAGATAGATTCGTTTAAATCTCGAAATCCAAAGAATGCCACATAATTGAGACAAAAAAAAACATGATTCTTTTATTATAATTGTCTTTCTTCAAACTCCCTCCATTCCATATTAAGTTAATTTTTGAGGCATTTTCCATTTTTCAAATTAACTTAATTGTTCAGTTTTCAAGACTACTTTTAGAGTGTTCTTCTAATTTTACCCTTCATTAGTTAGTATTGGAATTAGTGATTAATTAATATTTAGTTATTTTAATCATAAATTTGATAATAATTAATAAGGGTAAAAATGGAAAACTAGGTTCAATTTATGTCTTAATCTACTTTTCTTAAAGAGTGTGAAACACCTCAAAAATTAACTATGAAATAGAGAGAATATTATTTATCACTTCAAATTTATAATTATTAGCTTCCGCATGACGTCCAGATTATTTCGATCCCTACATCTTCTTCACCGACCCAACAACATTACATGTCATGCAAGGGACATATACTTGTTGCATGCTGCTTATAATTAAGTTTGTTTGTCTGTTTTTTTTTTTGGAAAAAGCCAAAACCAACCTTTAATTTTCCTTTATAAATTTATCCATATTTCTTTTTCTTTTCTTTTCACAATTCATGACTTAATTTCTTTAGTTTATAATTCTCAACCATGGTTTTCAATAAAGAAATTGCTCGTTTTGCTGTTGGTGTTATTGGTTAGTTTATTATTATTTGGTGTAATTTAATTTATTCCTCCTTGATTTTTCTTTTTAAGATCATAATAGTTAACTTGAGTTTAATTTGTTAATTTTCAGGGAACATCATTTCACTCATCTTGTTTCTCTCACCTTTGTAAGCTTCAATATGCTTCTTTTTTTTCATTATTAACTTTATGATATATATATATATATATATATATATATATATATATATATATAATAATAATCTTAGATTTGTTTAATTCACGTAGTTTTTGGGGCTAGAATTTTCATATAAAAAAGTTTTAAAAATACAATATCTTTTATGTATCATATATTTTTTGACGAATTAGATTCACGTGAATTCACTAGCTATATCGTTGCATCTTCATATCATGAGAGTAGACACTAGGGGCAAAGCTAGTAAAGCCTAAACAGTTCATTCGAACCTCCTTCTGCGAAAAATTATATTATTTATATATGATTAAATTTTTTGTTTATCTATATCTAATAGATGTTAGACCCCTACAACTTTTTTGTATATTTACTTCTTCATATTTTGAATTTCTCAATCAAAATCTGAGTCAGATGCAATGGAACCTCCCTATCTAAAAATTTACTATGACCTTTTTTTTAATACAAAATAATTATTTCATTTATCTGAGTTTATGTGACACATATTAGTTGAGGAGTCAAACATTTTGAATTAGTGTTGTGTATTTATTTTAACTATGACGATGGATAACTTTTTACGCAGTTTTCAACTATCTAAATTTATTTTTGAAAATTATTTGAAGAGTTTTAATTTTTGGACAGGCCAACATTTTATCGAATATGGAAGAAGAAATCAGTAGAGCAATTTTCACCATTTCCATATCTTGCTACATTTGTAAATTGTGGTCTTTGGGTACTCTATGGAATACCACTTGTACATCCACATAGTATCCTAGTTGTGACAATAAATGGGACAGGACTTGGCATTGAGGTGGTGTACCTTATGCTGTTCTTGTTGTACTCTGACAAGAAAAAAAGGATGAAAATATTTCTCATTATTATTAGTGAGATTATTTTCTTGGGTTCACTTGCTATATTTGTTCTAACCCTTGTTCAAACACACAAAAAAAGATCTACTATTGTGGGAAGCATTTGTATGGTGGGCAACATTTTGATGTATGCTTCTCCTTTGGCTGTCATGGTAAATATGCCTCCTTTTATTATTCTCTCCGTTTCAATTTATATAATATAGACAACTTCGTGTTTCTAATGAAATATTCGTTGAAAATTTGCACCATTTTTTGTAGTGTTTGGATTTGTTTCAATCGATCTATCACACATATTATTGTTCTTTTACTTGGGTTATCTTACTATTTTTGTTGTTAATATTTCTATTTTCTTAGTATTTTTATCGTAGTTTCTTTCACGTTGAATTTTTCAAATCTGTTTTGAAATGTTTTTCTTGAGTTAAGGATGTATCAGAAATATCTCTCTACCTCACATGATAGTGGTAGGATCTGTCTATAATCTACCTTCTTCAGACACTACACTGATGGAATCATACTGAATATTGTGTATGAATGAGCATGAAATTTAAGAAATAAAATATGTTCTTCACCGTATACAAAAAGTGTCTTAAGAACTTGTAGTTTTATACCTGTCATAACATTCCTATGATCATATTAAGTGCATGATATGATGGGCAAAAAAGATTAGCTAAGAGGATTCAAAATTTTGAGTTTGAATTCTAAAAAAGACAACTTATATTGAATTCCAGATAAATTATTTAGACATATTGAGTGAAAATCTTAACATGCATATAAGTTTCTAACAAAAATTACTGAATTTTATCGAATTCGTATTAGAACTCTAACTTTAGTCATGTTAATTATTGCAGAAATTGGTGATTAGAAGCAAAAGTGTGGAGTTCATGCCCTTCTTCCTTTCCCTTTTCTCTTTTTTGAATGGTGTTAGTTGGACTTCTTATGCCCTCATTCGTCTCGATGCCTTCATTCTTGTGAGTATTTCGTTCGTTTCAATTTATGTGATACTTTTTAAAAAAAAATTTGTGTGTTATTCTAATTAATTCTTAAAGCTAAATTGAATTAGAATAATATTTTAAAATCTTTTTTTTTGTTTAGGTACCAAATTCTGTGGGAACTGCACTTGGACTAGCCCAACTACTGCTCTATGGGATGTATTATAAGTCCACTAAGAGACAGAATGCAGAAAGACAGGCCCAAGTAGAAATGGGCCCAAAAGGAGTGGGTTTGGTAGGATGAAAACAAGTCATTTTCTGTTTTTGGTTGTCCCAAAATATTTTTATTTTCTTGAACTTGGCTTTCTTGTATCCTATTCAATGTTCAGTATTCATTTTATGATCTTGACTCTACGAATTTGTGTAAGTGCACAAATAATCTATTAATTTTGGGATCCCTAATCAAGGCATAGCTGAGTATAATTTTTTTTGTAAGTTTAGTCACTATTGAATAAAATTTAATATATACAATGTTCGTTGTCAAAATTCGCTTTCCGAATTTATAAATTTTACCTTAAGTTTGACATATTGCTTGTACAAACAAATACTAGATATTTTTGTCTAAACTTAAAATAAGAGCAATTGAAGTTTCATTTGTCAAAATTTAACTATACACAAGTTTAGTCACAATGTTTGAAATTCATATATAAAACTAAGTGTAATTTATTTGAAGTATCAACTATTTGTTGTTGTCTTGTCAACATTCCTATGGTTTTTTTTTTGCAATAATACTTACTTAATTATTTAATTCATTTAAATTTGAAATTGATCAAAACTCACCTTTACACGCTTTATAAATTTCCATACATCTTTTTGAGTACTAGCATGTTGTGTGTCTATAAAGATTTAATCTAATTTATATATTGTTTTTCATATTTTTAAAGATGAATAATAGGCCATTGTAAGCATGGTGAGACGGACCAATTAAAAAAGATATATGTAGACTTATAAGTCGCAAATTCAGTCAAAATTCATTAATTCGCTTAATTCGTTCAAGTTTAAATGAGTTGGACATAAGCTACGTTATAAATACGTTATGATTGGGAACAACACATCTAATCCATTCACCGGCATACCTTCGTCCTGTCTAAATTTTGTTTCATATTGTTCTTGGTAGTGATTTGTTGGCCAATTTGATGCTCTTAATTATTATGAGTGTTAAGTGAGTGGTTGAGTTGAAATTGGAGATATTAAAATGGATAGAAATAGAAATAGGGTTGGGTCATGACTCGTCCAAATTTACTTTGGACTAAAATAGATTGGGCTCAAATGGGATTGGGTTATGACCAGCTTAATTTCAATAATTTTAACATATTGTTATTTAACTTTTATAACCACAATTTAAATTTTAAGTCAAAAAAATTAAGAAAGAAATAGTTACAAATGAATAAATAAATCTTAGAATATATAAAATAGATAGCAGTAATTCTTATCTTCAATTAGGAACATACATTACATCAATGCAAATAAAGAGTCTTAAAATGAGTGGAAATTGAAGATTAAATTGGGCTCAATATATTGAAGATAAAGGGTCAAAATTGTCCTTACACTACGTGAAATGAACAAAAATGTTCTCTGTTTATAGTTTGGCTAAAAAATGTCTTTGCCGTCAATACTTTGGTTCAAAAATATCGTTGCAGTCAATACTTGGGTCCAAAAATACCCTATAGTTACTAAATGAGTCGATAATGCCCTTTTTTTTTGAATAAATATATTATTTCTTTTCTTTTTAAACACATATTTTTTCTAATAAATGTGTTAAAAAGAAAAAATAAATAATATATTTATTTGGAAAATGAGCATTTTTGACCTATTAAGTAACAATAAGAGCATTTTTGGATCAAAGTATTGACCACAAAGATATTTTTGGACCAAAACTTGAACGGATGATATTTTTGTTCATTTTACATAGTTTAAAAACATTTTTGACATTTTCCCCTTCTTTTAAAATAAGTTAATGCTTGAATGAGTTGAAATTGAACCCAATTCATACTCTCTTGAGCTCAACCCATAAAATTCTAGACATATTAAGCGGATTACCTATATTTGAACTCATACACCTACTCTTAATCCAAAAATACATTGATATGTTAGTGTTGACATGCTTATATCTAATAAATTTTTCTGTGTGGATTACTTGATTTTATGTTTAAAGTGAATTAATTCATTTAGGTTTAATTAGGATTAGCTCACTAATTGACGTTTGATTCATTGGTGAAATGACAAAAAGAAGTTTTAGCTTAAGTTTTCATTTGTAATTGTTCGATTAATGAAATAAGTGCTCTAACATTAAGCTCTAAGCGAGAGCATGCGTAATTTATCGTCTTAACTAAGATCAGAATTTTGCGTGTGATACATAAGGATAGGTCGCGTTTATGCATCTTGAAAAGTGTATATCGAAGTTGAGGTCACAACTATATTTCTTAGTTAAGACCAGTGGAATACAACAATTGAAGTGAATCATAGCCAAATGATTTATCCAATATTTATTTAAGTCAAGTATAATTTTGACAAAAGTGATCGTGTCAGAACCAAGAGACTCATGGGACGTCCTCATACCATCTCTGATAAATAATATTTTTTATCCGATCTTTTATTTTCGTAGACCGATAAAAATAATTATTTCCTTTTGATCAGGTGTTCAAAAAGGTAACGTGGAACACCATAACTCAAGCGGAGTCACTATAATTCAAAAATAAAATTACACCTTCTATTGCTCTATGAAAATAAAAGACAAGGTAAAAAATTTTGTTGACTTGGAGAAGGTTAGAGGCACCCCTGAGTCCTTTAATTCTAGCACAGTCTTTTTTGTCAATTTATACTTGACTAAATCAATCTTGGATAAATTATTTGTCTATGAATCACTTCTATTGTTGAATTTTATTAGTGCTAACTAAGATGCAAAGTTGCAACCTCTGATTCAATATAAGATTATCAAGATGCATAAATGTGACATTTCCTTGTGTATCGCACCTAAAGATTGAGCCTACTCTTTCGTTGAATAATAAAAAAATATTTTAAAGAGGATAATATGGGTCAACACGCATAAACACGACCTTGTCATTTTATTAAATATCTTAATCTAAGATGCAAAATTGAAAACCTCAATTAAAACCACAAACTATGCGTGCTCTCGCTTAGAGTTTAAACTTAGAGCATTTTTCACTAATATAAAACAATTTAAAATGAAAAGTTAATCCCAAATTCTTTTTTGATCATGTCAACAATGAATCCAAACCTAATTTGATAGAATAAGTCATCAAATATTTTAGTGAGCTAATCTTAATTAAGCCCAAATAAATTAGTCCACTCTAAACTTAAAAGCAAGTAATAGAACACATGATAAATTATTGGTGAGAGTGATTCTGTGGGTGAATTGCTGGTGTAATTGTGCGTGTACGACAAGTGGAAGATGGGTGAGTGAGTATAAGGGTCATGTGATTTCTTCCTTAGCGAGCAAGAAAAATGAGTAATGATGAGTTTGTTAGAGGAATCTTGGGATAGGTGGCAAATTAGGATTGGTTCTTAAAAAAATAAAACGAATATAAAAATAAAAATAAAAATTAGATTTAAAAATAGGTATTTAATGTTAAAATATGGATTGAAATTGGAAAGGGTCAAAAAAAATTATATTGTTGTAAAATCTAACTTAGTTGTGTATTTATTTACTATGTCAATAAAAGAGATAAGATTAAGATTAATATATCCCTTTTTGACATGAAGATTTCATCTTGGTTCATACATCCTTGACAAGTATGAGCAGCTGAAGCATAATTGTTCTAAAGCCGCTCGATTCCAACCTCTATAAGTAATTAAAATTGAAAATCTTTTTGAGGATTAAAATGTCAATGTTGGTATTAATCTCCTTAAAGGATTCAACATGTTGATATGCAGATCTAAGAAAAGGAATCTAATTAATGCTAACCACAATACTTGAATGATGTTTGGAAATTGAAGATAAAACTGTGGTAATGAGGGTGAAGAGGTTTGGTGAACAACCTAGATTCATTCGATTTTTCAGAATGGAACACATGGATGAAGAAGAACACCTTGTAAGTTGTTGGAAGTTCACAGTTCCGATGCATCATTTCTCTATGCGATAACGACCTTGGAAACTTTCCTCCGACAATTGTTAATTCCACCTAGAAACCCACTACATCCACCGGTATACACCTTTGCAGATAAGGAAGCGAAGATTAGAAAGAAATGAAGCACAAAATCATATTAGAACAAAGGAAAACTATACTTACTTTTGTGAGCTGAAAACAAAGGAAGCTTCATCATCATCATAATAAGTATTGATTACCCACAACAAGAGGAAAAGGAAGCTCAAGTTACCAGAAGCTCTAAGCGGCGATATAGAGGGAGATGATCAGGAGCTCAAAATGGAAAACCCTACTTCTAGGGCTGATATATAAAAGGAGGCGGATCCCTTGGACTGGGCTTGTTTTTTATTTTCTATTTTCGTTATTTTCTTTTCCTTTTGGGTTCACTTGGCCCATTTTGTACAAAGTTGAGATATAAATAATAGAAAAAATTACGTAATTACACGATTTAAGATAACATAATATCTAAAGTTCCTATCATTTGAATTAACTACAAAAATTCCCTTTTTAATTTCCTTCTCTCTTAACATCTGAATACATCACTCCACCTCTATCAGATATATTACAACTTCGTTTGTTTACAATGTATATGATACAAATGTTATTGTTGATTCATAACCCAAATCATTCAAACCTAAATCAATATGAATTTGGTTTATAGTTATGTATCAAATACATATCTCATATATCATTTGCTATGTATCGGGCGAAGGAGCAATATATCCGCAAGTTTTAGATTTTTTGAAATTATTGTAATTTGAGAAACTTTTGTAATATGATGTAATTAGTGCTCAAATTGATGGGGTTTTTGTACTTCATACTAAATAAAATGGAGCTTTTAGCTCTTCAAGTTCTCTCTCTCTATATATATAATAGTAAAAAAAAAAGGATAAGTAAACAACAGATTTAGACCCAAATAGACAATAAACTTAAACCCAATATTATATAGGGAATTTTCACATATAGCCACTCAAAAATAACTTAATTGTGCTCTATAGCTATAGTTTGCTGATTACGATTCGTAGCTACATGTTAGAGGGAGGAGAGAGACGAGCGAGATTGAAAAAGGGAGGAGAGAGATGAGCGAGATTGAAAAAGGGAGGAGAGAGGGCAGAGAGTGGAGAGAGGCGAGCGAGAGAGGACAGAGAGTGGAGAGAGGCGAGCGAGAGAGGGCAGAGAGTGGAGAGAGGCGAGCGAGAGAGGGCAGAGAGTGGAGAGAGGCGAGCGAGATTGGAAGAGGAAGGAGAGAGGCGAACTGTATATGTATATCTGTCAGATAATTGTATATATATAACTGATATACATATGTATTTGTATATTTGGCGAGACATCGAGAGAGGGAGGAGAGAGACGAGCAAAATATTTCTTTAATAAAAAGAATGCACAAATCCTTAACAAATCTCAGAAAAAGGCAATAAAGTAAATTTCTAAAAAAAATAATTCTTTACCATAAAAATGCACAAATTCCTATCAAATCTATGTAAAAGACATCAAAGTAAAATCCTAAAAAAACATAATTTGAAAATCCATAATCGAAAAGAAAAAAAGAAATTCCTTCAATAACCACACTACAATCAACCGTACGGCCACCTTAATCGGGCATAAAAGTTATGCTTTAAAACTTTTCATTCAAACAAAAATAAAACTAGACGAGAATACGCCTAAAACAAGGGTCGTAAATGGAGAAGAAACGTACAAAGCTTTCTACTCGATTTGTAATAGTTCGAAAGTATATTTGTCATTTTTTCGTCTTAGAAATTTCAGGAAAAAAAAATTGCAAATTTTTTAATCACAAAATAAGTATTATACTAGAATTAAAGACAAAAATTGTATATTTTAATTTTCCAATTATACTCTTATGTAAAGATAATTTTTTGTTTAAGCTCAATCATCTAGAAATATCTAATAAATAGAAATAACTTAGTAAACTATCCTCTACTTATTATTTTTTCTTAACGAGCACGAAATAAGTTTAAATGACACTTATTTTGAAACGAGTAACAAAAAGTGAAATAAATTGTCTTTAAACATGTTTTTGAAGGGAAATTCAATCTGAGGCAAAGAACGCTAGGAGTAAGTGAAAGATTCGGCGACAAGTTTTTCCTTTCGTCTTTCTATTTTTCGTTATAGGTTATGAATTTTAGTACTTATTATGTTTTCACATACTTTATTCTTAGCTAATTTTCTATTTAAGATTTTGATGAAACCTTTTGTTGGATGAATTGTTATGACATTTTTATATAATTGACCCCTTAAAGTGGAGGGGGTAAATAAGACATCGAGAATTGAACTCACACATATCATGCTTAATACCTACTAGTATAACTTATAGTGTTGATTTGAGCATCGATAACCTAGCTAAATCATTACTATTTTTTTCCCCACCTATTGTCTTTCTCACACTAATATAAAATTGTAGGTATCATTAAGAGTTCATCAGTCCCATATCGATGGAAGACAAGAGGCAGAGAATTGAGAGGGAGGATAAAACACGAAGTCCGTGAGCTAAGTAAAGCATACCTTTCTCGGCCTTTTGGCTAAGATCAAGTGTAGTATCTGTTCTTATCAGTTTAATATCTGATATGTGGATCATCGATTCACACGATATTAACTTAATTTTTTAAGGGGAAGATCCATTAGAGTAGCTTGCTACTCGGGCCTTCATGCGTCGCTTAGGTGTTGCACTATAGCCTTGGCCTGGCGCACCCCACCAAATCTAGTTTAAATGTTTGAGGTTGGCTTAATCTTAGGTATCTATTTCCCCTATACCAATGTTATTTATTCTTTACTCCAAAACAAGGGTTTCTTTTGCAAAAAATAATAATCTAAAGTAAATGTCAGTAGGAATTCAAGACAAGAAATAGTTATTGTTTTTAACTATACCCTTGAAAAACTAATTCTTCTTAATAATGTTCAATTTTGAAGAAACATCTAATTACTCCCTCCATCTCTTTTTATTTTTATACCTTCAATATATTTAGAGAGTTAATGTTTTTTAAAAAGGTAGAACCTCTTCATTGAGTAAATTGATTTTGGAATTCTATCAATTGATAGGGGTAAAATGATAAACTCACTATGCCAATTTTTATTTTCATAATAGGTGTGTCAAGTATAAAATGGACAAGTAAATAGGGAAATTGGGAGTAATATGGATAGCTTAGTAAATTATGCCTTCTATTTTTTTTTTTTTAATGAACATGAAATGAGATAAAACGACACTTATTTTGAGACAAAAGGGAGTAGTACATTTTCCGTTTGAGGGAGTTTACTACATGTAGGAACAAAGTTGTAACAATAGAGAAAATCAACAAATTGCTTAAGATTTTGGGTGTGGCACGAAGGAAAATGAAGCACCACACTAAGTATTTTCCATCTAAGGTAAGTTCGGATGAATCCTCTTACCCCTACCTAGCACCCCCTTGAGCAATAAACCCGCTAAAGCTCGATAAATAACAATTAAGGTGAAGCAAGGTTAAGAACGTAACGACAAATCTCTTCTTGTCAAGTACATAGAGATGTCCTATGACTCTAGCTATACTAGTGTTGTGTTGATCCTTTAAAATCATGAAGTGTTCCCATACATGCTTGAGATTACCTATTATAAGCGTTAATAATAAATCATCTTGAAGGTTACATTAATTGTATAATAAACTATTTTGTAGGTAGCTTTTGTATACTATATAGCTTACTTAATTATTCATAAGTAAACTAATATATTTTTTTCAAAAGTGTCTTTCTCACTATAATATACAAGTGGTTGGCACTTCAGGTTCATTTGTCCCGTATCGATATAAAACGAAAAGTAGAGAGTTGAGAGGGAGGATAAAACACCAAGTCTATAGGTTAAGTAAAGCATACCTTTCTCGGCCTTTTGGCTAAGATCAAGTGTAGTATCTGTTCTTATCAGTTTAATATCTGATATGTGGGTCATTGACTCACACGATATTAACTCAATTTTTTAAGGGGGAAAGTCCAATAAAGTAGCTTGCTACTTGGACTTTCATGCGTCGCCTGTGCGTTGCACTAAAGTCTAGGCCTGGCACACCCCACCAATTCAAGTTCAAATGTTTTCCTTTCGACCAAGTGAAATGCATCAAAGGCGAAAACGGCATAGTGTTGGTGGAAGAGGACAACAATAGACAGAGATAACATACATTTATTTTAAATCTTTTGGTCTTAAACTAAAGATACGTAGAATATGCTAAAATGTTCTTTAATCTTGTGGGGTCATAAACATATCACGTCGAAAGATCAAAGTTAAAAGACAAATGCTTTGAGAAGACAACTTCGTCAAATGATTTCGGTTACAACTTTTTGAATTGCAAAGGACTTTAATCATTTCTCTTTGTAACATACCAACGATTGTATTTGTCTACTCTCAATTTCTTCTATCAGTTATATCTGCTAAAATAATTTTATAATTTCGTTAAGCTTGTTAGAATATTGTGTTTAAAATTAGATTTAATGAAATGTTGAAGTTTTTATTTATTCAAATCGAATTATAAATCAGAGTAGAAAATTACAAGAACTCTAGTTTTCCAGAATGAGAATAGAATAAAATCATGAAGATTTTAGTCTCTTGAAAATAAAAGAAAAAACATAATATGAAAATTTAATTTCAAGCACTTAATTTATGTGCTTAAGAAATTGAATTCATCAATATTGTTCAAGATTTGGAATTAATTCTTCCTAAATAAAATAGAATTATCAACAAGGATTGTGGTGGAGTGATAAGTACTCCTTCATCCTCGTTTTTATCTCCAAAGTAAGACTTCCCGACGCAAAGAACGGAATGAGCTATTATTTAACAACAACAATTCAAATGAAACGTGTGTATTGATTGTCGAGTGCCATTTTTTCAACTTGGTTGTTTTGTTTCATTCAATGAACACACTTGTCACACTATTAAACTTGGGCAATTATTTAAATAGCCATTGGGGTCCGAAGTTCAACTATTGGTGGCCCAAGTTGAAGTCTAAGAGAAAAAATATTGGGGTCTAAAGTTCAGCCTCGAAGAAGTTTTACCTTAGCCACTAAGCTAGGGTTTTATTTATTAAGTTCTAGATTGTTCTTTTAGGATTTTATTGAGACTAACAACCACCTTATTTATTCTATAAATAGGAGTGTTTTTCATTCATGAAAAAGACATTAGTTGATATTAATAATATTTGAGAGAGTTCTTTTGAACTTTTTTAGGAATTTATTTTTATACATTTACTAGTTTCATAGTTTGGTAGGATGAAAACAAGTCATTTTCTGTTTTTGGTTTTCCCAAAATATTTTTATTTTCTTGAACTTGCTCCTACTCAATGTTCGGTATTCATTTTATGATTTTGACTCTACGGATTTGTGTAAGTGCACATATAATCTATTAATTTTAGGATCCCTATTTAAGGCATAGCTGAGTATATATAAGGCATAGCGGAGTATAAATTTTGCCTAAAGTTTGACATATTGCTTGTACAAACAAATACTAGATATTTTTATCTAAATTTCAAATAAGCGCAATTGAAGTTTCATTTGTCAAAATTTAACTACAAACATACACGATTGAAATTTATATTTCCAATGTTTGAACTTCATATATGTATGTTCAAACTAGGAGTAATTTATTTGAAGTCTTAACTATTTATTGTTGTCTTGTCAACATTTCCACGTTTTCCCCCAGTAATACCTACTTAATTATTTTAATTAATTTAAATTCGAAATTGATCAAAACACACCTTTACACGTTTTATAAATTTACATGCACATTTTGAGTACTAGCATGTTGTGTCGATAAAGATTTAATCAGATTTAATCTAATTTATAGATTGTTCTTCATAGTTTTAAAGATGAATCAAGGTCATTGTAACTTGTAAGCATGGTGAGATGGACAAACTAAGAAAGACATATGTAGACTTATAAGTGGCAAATTAAGTCCAAATTCATTAATTCGCTCAATTTGTTCAAGTTTAAATGAGTTGGCATTATAAATAAGTTAGGATTGGGAACAACCCTGTTGAGTAATGTCAACATCCTGCCTATGGCAAGACCCACGAGGAGCTGGGTGGCCCGGGTTGGAGTCATGATCGAACATGACGCTTGCTTGGTGGACTTAGTTAAGAAATAAAGTTGTGCATTTGCTATCAGCTATAGCTTTTGGCACAATGCTAAGCGCTTGATCCTAACAAGTGGTATCAGAGCCAATGTCTTGAGTTTCGATTCCCAAGAGCAACATTCTGCATGAGGCAGGTGTTGGGAGGGGGATTGTTGAGTAATGTCAGCATCTTGCCTATTATGGCAAGGCCCACGAGGGGTTGTGTGGCCCGGATCGGATTAATGATCGAACTTGACGCCTTGCTTAGTGGACTTAGTTAAGAAATAAAGTTGCGCCTTTGCTATCAGCTATAACTTTTGGCATAATAGTAAGCACTTGATCCTAACAAGTGGCATCAGAGCCCAGGTCGTGGGTTCGATTCCCAAGAGCAACATTCGATATGAGACAGGTGTTGGGAGGGGGATTGTTGAGTAATGTCAACATCTTGCCTATGCAAGGCCCACGAGGGGTTGGGTGGCTCGGGTGAAGTCATGATCGAACATGACGTTTTCTTGGTGGACTTAGTTAAGAAATAAAGTTGTGCCTTTGCTATCAACTATAACTTTTGGCATAATGATAAGCGTTTGATCCTAACAAAACCATCTAATCCATTCACCGACTCATCTTCATACAATTTTATATAGAGACAATCTCGGGGATATTACTAAAAACATTTTCCTTAGGGGTCTTCTTGTTCACAATAGAGAGTATAATTAAATTTAGAGATGATGGGTAGATATGAGTGAGAATTTACACAAATACGATAGAAAACCAATGTGGAAGATTCAAAACCAGAAACAAATTCACTTCAAACTACCAATCGACCTTCTTGCAGCTACCAAGTGCTCCGATCGAATAAAAGTAGTGGGGTTAATGAGGTTTATAATCGAACTCTGATCAACGACGCTATCCAAAAATCACTAAGATTAGAGAGGTTGGCCAAGACATCACAACCAAAGAACAATATATAACAAAATTAAGAGAATTAAGGAAGAAGGAACAAACCTCTCTAATCTTAGTGATTTTTGGACAACGTTGTGGATCGGAGTCTAACTGTAAACTTTTCTTCGATCGGAATACTCTGGAAGAAATTCAACTAGTGATTCTGTGAGTATATGTAATGAATTGTGTGAAGGTGGTGTGCTAGTGTGAGTAAGGAAGAAGAGAAAAAATGTGAGTTGTTATGAGGAGGTGAGAGTGATTCTGGGAGTGAATTGTTGGTGTAATTGTGTGTGTACGGCAAGTGATAGATGGGTGAGTGAGTATAAGGGTCATGTGCTTTATTCCTTAGTGAGCAAGAAAAATGAGTAATGATGAGTTTGTTAGAGGAATCTTGGGGTAGGTGGTAAATTAGGATTGATTCTTAAAAAAATAAAACAAATATAAAAATAAAAATAAAGATTACATTTTAAAATAGGTATTTATTGTTAAAATATGAATTGAAACTCGAAAGAGTCAAAAAATCTAAATTGCACACTTGTAAAATCTAACTTAGTTGTGTACTTATTTATTATGTTAATAAAAGAGATAAGATCAGGATCAAACCCTTTTTTGACATGAAGATTTCAGCTTGGTTAATACATCCTTGACAAGTATGAGCAGATGAAGCATAATCATTCTATAGCAGCTCGATTCCAACCTCTAAAAACATTTAAAATTGGAAACCTTTTGAGGATTAAAATGTCAATGGTGGTATTAATCTTCTTAAAGGATTCAACATGTTGATATTTAGATCTAAGAAAAGGAATATAATTAATGCTAACCACAATACTTGAATGATGTTTGGAAATTGAAGATAAAAATGTGGTAATGAGGATGAAGAGGTTTGGTGAACAACCTATATTCATTCTATTTTTCAGAATGGAACACATGGATGAAGAAGAACACATTGTAAGCTGTTGGAAGTTCACAGTTCCGATGCATCATTTCTCTATGCGATAACGACCTTGGAAACTTTCCTTCGACAATTGTTTTCTCCCTCGATTCCACCTAGAAACCCACTATATCCATTGGTATACACCTTTGCAGATAAGGAAGCGAAGATTAGAAAGAAATGAAGAACAAAATCATATTAGAACAAAGGAAAACTATACTTACTTCCGTGAGCTGAGAAGAAAAGGAAGTTTCATCATCATCATCATAATAAGTATTGATTACCCACAACAAGAGGAAAAAATAGCTCAGGTTACCAGAAGCTCCAAGCGGCGATATCGAGGGAGATGATCAGGAGCTCAAAATGGAAAACCCTACTTCTTAAGGCTGATATATAAAAGGAGGCGGATCGTTTGGACTGGGCCTATTTTTTGTTTTCTATTTTTGTTATTTTCTTTTCCTTTTGGGTTCACTTGGCCCATTTTGTACGAAGTTGAGATATAAGTAATAGAGAAAATTACGTAATTACACGATTTAAGATAACATAATATCTAAAGTTCCTATCATTTGAATTAATTACAAAAATCCCTTTTTTCCTTCTCTCTTAACATCTGAATACATCACTCCACCTCTATCAGATATATTACAACTTCGTTTGTTTACAATGTATCTGATACAAATTTTATTGTTGATACATATCCCAAATCATTCAAACCTAAATCATTATGAATTTGGTATATAGTTATGTATCAGATACATAACTCATATATCATTTACTATGTATCGGGCGAAGGAGCAATATATCCGCAAGTTTTGAAAATTTTGAAATTATTGTAATTTGAGAAACTTTTATAATATGATGTAATTAGCGCTCAAATTGATGGGGTTTCTGTACTTCATACTAAATAAAATGGAGCTTTCAGCTCCACAAGTTGTCTTTCTCTCTCTCTTTTTTTATATATATATATATAAAATAGTAAAAAAAAAAGATAAGTAGACAACAAATTTAGACCCAATAGACAACAAATTTAAACCCAATATTATATACGGAAATTTTCACATATAACCACTCAAAAATAACTTAATTGTGCTCTATAGCTATAATTTGCTGATTATTATTCGTAGCTACATGTTAGAGGGAGGAGAGAGGCGAGCGAGATTGAGAGAGGGCGGAGAGAGTCGAGCGAGAATGAGAGAGGGAGGAGAGAGGGCAGAAAGTGGAGAGAGGCGAACAAGAATGGAAGAGGGAGGAGAGAGACGAGCGAGGCGAGAGAGGGCAGAGAGTGGAGAGAGGCGAGCGAGATTGGAAGAGGGAGGAAATAGGTGAACTGTATATGTATATCTGTCAGATAATTATATATATATAACTGGTATACATATGTATTTATATATTTGACGAGAGATTGAGAGAGGGAGGAGAGAGACGAGAAAAATATTTCTATAGACACTCTACAATCTAATATGCTAAACAAACAACAAAGATATTGACAATGTTTACCTTGATATAAAAAAAACCAACTTTAACAGTATTTTTTGGAAAACCTTTAAAAGAAGGATTATAAGTTTGTTGAATATATTCAATAAAACCGGGATGTGAAGGAAAATTATAAGGCAAACCATAAATAGAAACCATTTTAGCTAAATTTTCGCGATCTCTTTCCTTATTATATTTACGTTGTGTTAGTGGACCACTGGTGTTAGAAGGATCTAATGTTCCTTGAACCATGTTAGAAGCTCCTACCGATTCATTAACATTAATATCAACATCATTAACTGGAATTCCTTTTTTTCTATCGGCTAATGCTTTAGCTTCTTTATATTGAATCGGCACACAAGATAACAAATGTCTATTTAAGCCCCCGCGTCCCACTTTGACCTTCACCTTGTTTATGTTTAAAAGGTTGCTTACACTTATTACAAAAAACAATAAAGTTTTTCTTATCGAATGTCATAAATTGCCACACAACATAAGTTTTAGGGCGTTGATACTTCACCTTCTCCCTTGTAGGAGGTATAAGGGTTGGGCATCCACAATTTTGCTCCGTTGAATTTGTAGTTTCATTTGGAACTTCTGCCACCAAACTAGTAGGTGTATCTTCTAATTCATCTTCTCCCGAATCAACTTCTACTTTTTCACCTGAATTTTCATCAAGATTAGGATTAATATTACCATAACGTCGTTCTAAAATTTCATGATCGAGTTGAACATTTGAATCAATATCATAAGAAGTATCATCAACATAAGTAGAATCATTTGTATTAAATCTAACTCTAGACATTGATTTAGAAGAAGTACCACCACATTTACTCTTGTTTTTTTCCTTACTACGTTTTTTATTAAAATTAAATAATTTACTAATGGCACTTCGTTCTTTCTCTTTTCCTTTACCGGTATCTTTTTTGCTAGAACTCATATTTAATTATATGTAAAGTGAAATATAAAAATAATAATAACACAAAAATTAATGACGAAAAATAAAATATAAATATTATGAAACGAATGTACCAAACGTCTGTGTTAATAACAGACGTTATAACCGATTCTTGAAGCTTGTAGTTTGTTGTAACTTGTAATTTGGAACTCCAATACTTGATATCAAATATGAGAATTATATATATTATGATATAATATGAGACTTAAATGGAATAAAAAATTAAGACTTAAGATTGAGAGGATATAGAAAATAAATGAGAATAGATAATTTTGTAAGAAATAATAAGGGATAGATGAGTATTTATAATATTAAAATGGGTTAAAGTGTATTTATGATAACTTGAGGGTTTAAATTAAAGTATTAAAATTAGCGGGGTGGTAGGGGGTGTTGAGAAAGTGAAAAAGGCGAATAAATCCGTTGGGGGGACGGGGACTAGCCGTTGCCCCAACGGTTCCCAATGGATATAATTCAAAAAATAAAAAAAATAGGGGATCTCGCAAAACCGGCCGGTTCAGCCGGGCCGGGACCGGGACCAAAGGGTAAACCGGCCCTAACCGGTCCCCTATCCCGAAGTCCCTCAAACCCGCGAAATTCTATGGAACCGGGTTTGGCGAGACGGGTCTTGAGCCGATCGCGGGCCGACCTGGTCCCCTGGCCAGCCCTAGTTCATACATCGCAGATGAAGCATAATCATTCTAAAGCAGCTCGATTCCAACCTCTAAATACATTTAAAATTGGAAACCTTTTTGAGGATTAAAATGTCAACGGTGTCGCGCCCCATTTTTCGCAAAACGGGTTTTGGTGCACGACCTAACAACTCTTTTGGGCTTTTGAGTGGTTGAAGAGTCGCCACCTAACGAATTAAGGCGAGTTAGGGCACCTATCTAACCTAACTAAGTCTAACTAAGGTCAACGAACCAGAGATTAGGGTAAGGATTCAAATTACCTCGAGGGGAAGGTGTTAGGCATCCCTCAAGGTAATTTGAATCCTTACCCTGATCTCTGGTTCGTTGACCTTAGTTAGACTTAGTTAGGTTAGATAGGTGCCCTAACTCGCCTTAATTCGTTAGGTGGCGACTCTTCAACCACTCAAAATCCCAAAAGAGTTGTTAGGTCGTGCACCAAAACCCGTTTTGCAAAAAATGGGGCGCGATAGAATGACGACTCTGCTGGGGATATTAGGTTCTAACCATTACGTGTTTCATGCTTATGTGGGTTTTACTTGATTATTTCATTGTTTGTTTGGTTTTTAGCATGTTAAGTTGCCTTCAGTTTTCCTTGTTTGTTTGGTTTTTAGTATGTTAAGTTGCCTTTAGTTTCCTTGTTTATTTGGTTTTCTTATTTATTGTATGTTCTCCATGTCCAACCCCTTTCCCTCTTCCTTATTTGTTTGTTTTCATGTTTCGCCCTTTCCATTTTCCCTTTATGTGATTACTTTCATGCTTAATCTCATACCTTATTTCCTCATTTGCTTGATTTTCTAATAATGCTTATATGCTTACTTCCTTTTATTTATGCATGTATTTATTTATTTAATTACCGCTTTCATAAACTGCCTATGTGTTACCGCTTTCAACCTAAATGCTAAATGTTACCGCTTTGATAAACTGGCATTCCGTTCATACTTCTCGCAATTAGGACCTTTTTTTTTTGTTACCGTGATGTTGTGCCTTTGCACCTCTCACAACTACTCCATTTCTCTTCAAATACCCAATTATAGAGAGTCGGCATATGCGTGGACGGTACGGATAGTTTTACTATCGGGAAACCACGAGCCTTCTCGCATAGAATCCCTTTCAAGTTCGTGTCAAGCCAACTCTTAGAAAGTTTACTTAGATCATACATGCTGCATAAGCCCTAGGTGGTTTGATCCTTGGTGTCAATACGCATGATTAGTAGCCACCTTATCGTCTAAAGGGGCCTAACACCCTTTAGACAAATTGCATATTTATGTGTCAGTGTGATCATAATAATTAAATGAAGCCAAGTTTTGCCAAAATGGAGTTTAGAATTTGTCTATTGTTTTGTTTGCAGAGTCATGTATGCTTTCCTCACCCCAAACCCGCAAATGGTCGTAGAGGTAAACTACAAACTAAGGTGCTGGTGGATTGATATTAAGAGAAACCGCGAAAGAGAGATTCGTCAGTTGTTTGCCAGTCTTACCTATCTCATATTTGTCATTCCAAACCCTCACCTGATTAGGGCCTTGCTGGAATTTTGGGACCCTGTGAGGATGGTTTTCAAATTTATGGATTTTGACTTGGCGCCAATGATTGAGGAGATAAGTGGTTTCATCGACCTGCCATACCACGAGTGTGAAATGTTGGTACCATATAAGCCATCATCGAGGGAGTTTCTGAAGAGTCTGGGAATGAAGTCAAATCCAACCTTGCCTTCTTTAGACCTTGGGTGGATTCATTTCGACTTTCTATATTCCTGCTTCGGTCGAGATGATAGTTATTACTCTTTTAGTGATGAGTTTGAATGCTCCGTCGAGGAATGGGAAACACATCGTCTAAATGCTTTTGCCATTACCCTATTAGGATCCCTGGTTTTTCCTAAGATAAGGGGAAAAATTGACACAAGCTTGGGTTATGTGGTCCAAGATTTAGTTCAAAGAGAGGGTGAACCAAGTAAAACCCTAGTACCCATGATCTTGGCGAAAATAATGAGGAGTCTGTCAGCATGCGTGGACGGTCGAATGTTTTTTGAGGGATGCAACCTTTTGCTACAATTATGGGCTATCGAACACTTCTGCATACGATCTGATATGGTAGACATCTTTCTTGGTCATGGCAACAAGATTGATAACCATCCAAAAAGAATGGTAGTTTTCACCGCCCCTGTTGGATTCATGGACTGGCAGATTTTTTTGATAGGGCTCGAAAGCAGCCGCATCCAATGGAAGCTTCATTGGTTATCCACCCCTCATGCAATAGTAAGAGGTGATGACCGATACTTCATTGAGCTCATTGGCTTAAAGGGCGTTCAACCATATGTTCCTCTTCGAGTACTCCGCCAATTTGGGAGAACTCAAGTAATACCACTTCGGTCTGACATGGAGCAGTTTAAGTATGAATTTGGATTAGATAAACCACAAGTCCATAACATACTTCGAAGATGGGAGCGGGTGTTGACCATTCCTATGGGTGCGCGACAGGCATTATGCACGCGTGAGTATTACATATGGATCCTAAAAGAGGTTAAAGACAGAGAATTGAGTGGGGAAGGTTACTATGGGCTCACAGATGAAAGGGAGAACATATGGGCACGCAACGTGTTGAAGATCGAGCCTGAAGTCATTCCCTATACGAGAAGTCAATTGGCACCAAGCTCTTGGAACCGATATCTTCAAGATTTCAAGATTTAGGATGACTTTCCCATTGTTACCCCATTTCCTTTAGTTTATTTCAGTTTTGTTTTTCAATTATGATGTAATGTTCGAATTTTATAATAAATAAAGATCGTTTTTATTTCTCTAACTCTAAACTCCAATTGGCAAACAAGGCTTGAATTAATTATTGTGCATTACTTATATGTCATCTTAGGCCTACCTCTGGCTCAACGAGGCTCCTTGCATTTAGGGCGTTTATCTTAAAAATTGTGTTTGTTATCTCAATTTATGCTACGCTCTAACTTGGGTTTTCTTTTGCTTTTACTTTTATTTTTTACCCTTCCCCTATGGTTGATCTGTAGACCATGGTTTACCACACACGATCAAAGGACACTCTGCCTTCTATTCCAAATGAGAACCACAAAGGGAAGAGGAAAGCGAATAATGAGAAGGTTATGAGTAAGACTATTGAAAAGAAGCATCCTTCAGACGAGTTGGTATCAAGCCTGAAAAAGAGGATAAGGGAATTAGAAGAAGAAGTGTTTGATATGCGCAGGTGGGCCAAGTTGTTACTCTCTGTCGATCCCACTCTGGAGACAAACATAGATAAGCCACTTGTCACAAGTCAAGCCACTTTCCAAAACAATCCTCCACCAACTCACCCTACTTCTCACCCTACACCAACTTACCCCACTTCTCAAAATCAACCAAGCGCCAATCAAATGCCTTCAAAGAACACCCACTTTCCAAATTACCCATATCCTCCTCAACATCATGCTTATGCTTCCAGACCTCCATATCTTACTCCGAGTCTGCCGAGTCCTCCCTTACGAGCTCCTCAATATCAAACACCTCTACACCAAGTCCCTTGGTATTGTGCGCCGCTCATACCATATCAGATTCCTTCATATCAATTACCTTCATATCAAAAACCTACTTATCCTGTTCACAATGTCAAAACCCTTACTCAAAAACATATTCGCAAAAATCTATTCAATGTTGAGAAGAGGCCCATCAAATTTTACACTACTTTGACTGAGCCTATAGAACAATTCTATGAAAAGCTGAAGCTTGCTGGTTACATCGCTCCTATCAGTGAAATAAGGATGAATACACGTGCAAGGTGGATTGAACCCTCTAAGGTTTGTGCTTATCACTCAGGGATGAAAGGACATACCATAGAAGAATGTCGTGATCTGAAAGACAAGATCCAACAATTGATTGATACCAAGATCATATGCTTGGAGGACTTCACACCAACGGAATCCCAACAGTGAACATGTCGAAGTTCATTTGAACCAGTTTCCAAATAAGGCTTGCGCCATTCAAATTCAAGTTTTCTATATTCAGACAAGGGACCCATGTTAGCATATGGACAATAAAGTTGGTCAGAATCTATCTTTTGGGCGTTGTTTAAGATGCTCCGTTTTAATGTCTTGAATCCTGCTCTTTGTAATTTGGAACTACGTCAGACCTGATTCCCGTTTAAGAGAGGATACGTAAGCGCTCCTATGGAGTTTAGTTTTATCATAATAATTTTTTTCATTTTTCCCCTTTTGACTGTGTAATTGGGGCAGAATTTTTGAGAGGGTCTCAAAAATTTCATCAGTGGGACATTTTCTTGCAAATCACTGTCGCGCCCCATTTTTCTCAAAACTGGTTTCGACCTAACAACTCTCTTTTGGGCTTTTTGAATTGGTTGAAGAGTTGCCACCTAACGAATTAAGGCGCGTTAGGGCACCTATCTAACCTAGCTATGTCTAACTAAGGTCAACGAACCAGAGATCAGGGTAAGGGTTCAAGTTACCTCGAGGGGAAGGTGTTAGGCATCCCTCGAGGTCCACAAATGTGGGTCCCGGCCGTATCTCATGCATTTTTTTGTGGGGGTTACAAGTAGCAATTAAGGTCACTTCATTAATTATTTAGTTAGTCAGCATGCTAGCTAGGTGATAACTAACATTAAACAATTACGATCAATTTATTTATTTAAATTAATTAAGCATGCAAAAACTAGGTGATAACATAATACAATTAAGATTACTTCATTCATTTATTTAATTAATTAAACAATGTAATCTAAGTGATAACATAATATCAAACAATTAAGGGAACTTTAATTATTTTAATTAATTAGCTAGGTATGCAAGACTAAGTGATAACATGATAAATATTAAACAGATAAGCAAGGAGACAGAAATTGCACAAGTAGATAAGCAAACAATTTTTTTTATTTTTTATTTTAAAAAAACTAACCTAAATAATTGTAATTATAAACAAATAAAAGGGGCAAAAAGGGAAGGGAGACTCTGAAGGACTTTAGGATCAGCACTCGACTTTTCTTTATTTTCAATAGGCTTCCGTATAGGTTTATGTGTTTGTATGCATACACTAAGCATGAGACCTTTCACTTTATGTGTGTTTGTTAGCATGCTAAATAACCTAATCTAGAGGCTAACATGAGATTTACGTGCTAAATGCTCGTCCAAATTGTTTGACTTGGTGTCTAGGTGGGCCTATTATATTTTATTTTAGTCTAAATCCACCCTAATAGTAGTCCAATGCCTCTTGGACCTTAAGCGGGGACGCTAGGCACCTTTTAGAGACGAAAGCATGCGGTGATGGGGTAGGGGTAGTTTAGGCACTATGGATATGATGACATCAACTCAGACTTAAAGCAACAAACCTTGGTTTGTCTGTCCCTACACGGAAGCCTATCGAAGAAAATAAAGAAAAGTCGAGTGCTGATCCTAAAGTCCTTCAGAGTCTCCCTTTCCTTTGGTCCCTTTTATTTGTTTGCAATTATAGTTGTTTGGGGTAGCTTAAATAAAAAATTAAAATTGTTTGTCTAAATATTTGTCTACCTTCTATCTTCTCGCTATTTCTTTTAAATTTTGTCTGTGTCATTTAATTCTGTGTTATCACTTAGTTTTGCATGCTTAATTAAGTAATAAATAACTTAACTAATTTTAATTGTGTAATTTTATGTCATCACCTAGTTTTGCATGCTTAATTTAATAAATTATTGAAGTAATCTTAGTTGTCGAATGTCATTTATCACTTAGCCAGCATGTTTAATAAATAACCAAATAAATGAAGTGACTTTACTTGCTACTTGTAACCCCCACATAAATTGAATGAGATACGGCTGGGACCCACATTTGTTGACCTTGAGGGATGCCTAACACCTTCCCCTCGAGGTAATTTGAATCCTTACCCTGATCTCTGGTTCGTTGACCTTAGTTAGACTTAGCTAGGTTAGATAGGTGCCCTAACGCGCCTTAGTTCGTTAGGTGACGACTCTTCAACCACTCAAAAGTCCAAAAGAGTTCTTAGGTGCGGTGCCCTTTTTTGGAGAGGGAGAGAATGGATGAAAATTGTAGGGTTTAGTCTTTTAGGATTTAAAATAGAAAAATGGGAGGATTTATTTAAACCGTTGGATTAGAATTAGATAAGCGGCTAAGATTTCATCTAGGATTTAATTTAGAGATGGACGGACGAGATTAAAATGAATGAGAGTTGAATTGGAATGGCCAAAATTGAAATGAATATTGGCTAGAATTGAAATGAAAAATGGCTATAATTGAAATAAAATTGGAATTGAGGTGGTTAGAATTGAAAGGAATTAGAATAGAATAGGCTAACAATTAAAGAATTAAGAGGAAATTCAAGAGAATGCTATCCAATTTAAATACTACAAATATTATAATATTTTTATATACTTAAAATCACTTAAATTTTAAAACATTTAAATAAAATAATTATTTCGAGTTTTACTAATAATTTTAAAACTATTTTAGTAATATTTACAATAATTTTTATAAAGTATGCATTCTAAAATATATAATTTTAGACAAAACCGACAAAATTTTAAACTCGAAATATGTTTTAAAATGCGTATTTCATCGGATAGTATTCCCAAAAAGGGTTAAAGGTCGGTCAAAATTGGGTGTCAACAAACGGTGGTATTAATCTCCTTAAAGGATTCAACATGTTGATATTTAGATGTAAGAAAAGGAATCTAATTAATGCTAACCACAATACTTGAATGATGTTTGAAAATTGAAAATAAAATTGTGGTAATGAGGATGAAGAGGTTTGGTGAGCAACCTGGATTCATTCGATTTTTCAGAATGGAACACACGAATGAAGAAGAACACCTTGTAAGCTGTTGGAAGTTCACAGTTAAGATGCATCAATTCTCTATGCGATAAAGACCTTGGAAACTTCCTCTGAGAATTGTTTTCTCTCTCGATTCCACCTAGAAACCCACTATATTCACCGGTATACACCTTTGCAGATAAGGAAGCGAAGATAAGAAAGAAATGAAGAACAAAATCATCTTAGAACAAAGGAAAACTATACTTACTTCTGTGAGCTGAGAAGAGAAGGAAGCTTCGTCATCATCATAATACGTATTGATTTTCCATAACAAGAGGAAAAAGAAGTTCAGGTTACCAGAATCTCCAAGAGGCGATATAAAGGGAGATGATCAGGAGCTCAAAATGGAAAACCCTACTTCTAGGGCTGATAAATAAAGGAGGCGGATCATTTGGATTGGACCTGTTTTTTTGTTTTCCATTTTCGTTATTTTCTTTTCCTTTTGGGTTCACTTGGCCCATTTTGTACAGAGTTGAGATATAAATAATAGAGAAAATTGCGTAATTACACGACTTAAGATAACATAATATCTAAAGTCCTTACCATTTGAATTAATTACAAAAATTTCCTTTTCCTTCTCTCTTAACATCCGGATACATCACTCCACCTCTATCAGATATATGTATTACAACTTTGTTTGTTTACAATGTATCTGATACAAATGTTATTGTTGATGAATAACCCAAATCATTCAAACCTAAATCAATATGAATTTGGTTTATAGTTATGTATCATATACATAGCTCATGTATCGGGCGAAGGAGCAATATATCCGAAAGTTTTGAAAATTTTGAAATTATTGTAATTTGAGAAACTTTTATAATATGATGTAATTAGCGCTCAAATTGATAGGGTTTATGTACTTCATACTAAATAAAATGGAGCTTTTAGCTCCACAAGTTGTCTAATATATATATATATATATGTTAAAGGGAGGAGAGAGGCGGGCGGGATTGAGAGAGGGAGGAGAGAGGCGAGCGAGAGAGGGTAGAGAGTGAGGCAAACGAGATTGGAAGAGGGAGGAGAGAGACGAGCGGGATTGGAAGAGGGAGGAGAGAGGCGAACTGTATATGTAGATAATTATATATATATAACTGGTATTCACATGTATTTGTATAGTTGGCGAGGGAGATTGAGAGAGAGGAGTGAGACGAGCAAAATATTTCTTTAATAAAAAGAATGCGCAAATCCTTAACAAATCTCAGAAAAAGGCAATAAAGTAAAATCCTAACAAAGTAAAATTAAAAAAAAAACATTCTTTACCATAAAAATGCACAAATTCCTATCAAATCTATGTAAAAGACATCGAAGTAAAATCCTAAAAAAACATATTTTGAAAATCCAAAATCGAAAAGAAAAAATGAAATTCCTTCAATAACCACACTACAATCAATAGTACCTCCTAAATCGGGCATAAAGTTATTCTTTAAAACTTTTCATTCAAACAAAAATAAAACTAGATAAGAATACGCCTAAAACAAGGGTCGTAATAGTTCGGAAGTATATTTGTCAGTTTTTCGTCTTAGAAATTTCAGCAAAAAAAATTTGCAAATTTTTTTAATCTTAAAATAAGTGTTATACTAGAAACTAAAGACAAAAATTGTATATTTTTCCAATTATACCCTTGTGTAAAGATAATTTTTTGTTTAATCTCAATCATCTAGAAATATCTACCAAATAGAAATAACTTAGTAAACTATCTTCTACTAATTTTCTTTTTAAATGAGCACGAAATAAGTTTAAATGACACTTATTTTGAGACGAGTAACAAATGTTAGGGTTTTGCCCTGATTTTCTTACCTTATTTGATGTTTATTTTTTCTTAAAAGAAAAGACAAAATATTACCATAAATGTTTTTACTTTTCTTGAAAGGAAAATATAATATTCTTTCATATTTGGTTTATTCTCTCCTTTTAGGACTCCTTTTCTAGTAAGAAAAAGTTTTGGTTTTCTAGTAGAAATGGTTTTAGGACTCTATAAATATAGGTTTGTTTCTTCTAAAAATAAAACAATAGCATCCACAATGTAGTCGTTTATGAGTCTTGCTTATGGGGAGATTTATTCTCTCTAAAGTTTCAATGTTTTTCTTTATATTAGTTTTGATATAATAATATTTTGATTTTTAGTATAAGTTTTTGTTATATGATTTATCAATTATATGATTTGCAAATTGTAAGCTTCCGCATGACGCCCTAATCACCCTTCAGAACCCAACAACAAAAAGTGAAATAAATTGTCTTTAAACATGTTTTTGAAGGGGAATTCAATTTGAGGCAAAGAACGCTAGGAGTAAGTGAAAGATTCGGCGACAAGCTTTCCTTTCGTCTTCCTATTTTTCGTTATTGGTTATGAATTTTAGTACTTATTATGTTTTCACTTTATGCGTAGTTAATTTTCTATTTAAGATTTTGATGAACCCTTTTGTTTGATGAGTTGTTATGACGTTTATATATAATTGACCCCTTAAAGTGGAGGAGGTAAATAAGACATCGAGAATTGAACTCACACATATCATGTTTGAAACATACTAGTATAACTTATAGTGTTGATTTGAGCATCGATAACTTAGCTAAATCATTACTATTTTTTTCCCACCCTATTATCTTTCTCACACTAATATAAAATTGTAGGTATCATTAAGAGTTCATCAGTCCCATATCGATGGAATACAAGGGGCAGAGAATTGAGAGGGAGGATAAAACACGAAGTCCGTGAGCTACATAAATCATACCTTTCTCGGCCTTTTGGCTAAGATCAAGTGTAGTATCTGTTCTTATCAGTTTAATATCTGATATGTGAGTCATTGACTCACACGATATTAACTCAATTTTTTAAGGGGGAGTCATTGACTCACACGATAAATCCATGTTGAACGTGTGAGTCATTGACTCACACGATAAATAAAAAAAATCAATGGTCACGGATTCATGGTTATGTTAATCTTGTGAGTGTGATATTTACTCCGTTTCTTTTACTTGTCATAATTTTTTTCAAACTTGTTTAAAAACTATTAAGTGGAGGATAATTTGACTAGAATATTTTATTTATTATGTTTATTAATTTAATACTTCTTTCTTTTACTAAAAGAGAGAAATAAAAAGGAATGGTCACGGACTCTTGGTTATGTTAATCTTGTGAGAATGATACAATAGATAGCTAGAACTATTTGTGTAGTTTCCTCTTCTTTTTTGGTGTGTTTGGTATATATATATATGTAGTGATGAATATTGTTGCTAAATTATTTATATATAATTTAGATAATACTATGGAGATGGAAGTAGAGGCGGAGTCAAGATTAGGAGTTTGGAAGTTCTAATTTATTTTTCTTAAAAAAGAGAACTTTTTTTTATTGATAGTGGGATTCAGACTTACAACTCTAGCGTGGAAAGTATTTCTACAATTCCTTTCTTACCACTAAGCTATCAATTAGTTTTGTTAGAGGTTCACGAGTTAATATACATATATATATTTATTTAATTTTCTAGTACAAATACAGGATCTACGGAAAAGCTACTCGTTGGAGTTGGGGTGCAAGACGATGTTCTACCAGCAATCAACGTAGTTATTCCCGTTGTATTAGCAAAGCTGTTTAGGAAGGATAATTAACGATAATTAGACAACAAAACACACATTAAGCTAAGGGTTGTTCGGTACAAAGGAAAATATTTTTTATAGTTGGTTAAACTATTTTGGAAAATAGTTTTTACAGGAAAATAAATTCGAGAAATAAATAAGAATTGAACCCTTATCAATAAGGTAAAATTCTAGGTAGCCAACAAACTATATTAAGATTTTCCAACTTCCCTAAAGGAAATTATTAAAAAAATAAGTTCCGAAAGTAATATATATTCTATGTTCATTATTTCCTTCCTATTCAATACCTCCAACCCTCACTTGGCCACTTGGTCATCCCACCCCCACTTCTTTGGGGGCATATTATACTACATGATATAGTGACAAAATCAAAAATTTCGTTAATTTATGCATGTTAGAATCAAACATAAGAAACGGATTATCATTGAAAAATGGCATTTACATGGCCCTAGAAGAAGAAAGCAGTAGAAAATCTACGAGAGATTGATTTTATAGGTTATTTATAATTATTTTTTTAATTTTATATTCTTTTTATAAGTGATTTTCATTTTTATATATAAATAATCTGAAAAATTCATTTTTTTCTATTTATTTTATAAGCAAGAGATCTGCAGTCCTCAAAATCTATCATAAAATTACACCAAAAGACAGATTTTTTTTAAAAATTAGATACTACTCATTATGCATGTTTTATATAACCATTAATCACAGTAATTATACTTAATGGAACCCATGGTAGGCACAAAATCGTGCAGAATCTCAAAAGAGATAGAGATTAGACAAAAGCAAGCAAATATTACATTTTAATCTTAGCTACAAGATCCCTATAAAGAAAGAAAACAAAAAAATACACAATTTGCTCCACTTTGTACTTCAACACTATTTCCTTATTAATTACTACCGTTCAAAAAGAATGATGCATTTAATTTTATATTTCTTTAAATGACAAGTTTTTTTAAATCATATAGTAAATTTTATGGTATATTTAAGATAAGAAGTTTCAAAAAATGTATAACCACACAACATTATGATATATTTATGATTATAAGTTCAAGTTTTTTTTTTAAAAAGTAAAAAAATAAATTTTATATCAAATCAAACCGACAAAATAATTGTTTGGAGAGTTGATAGAGAGAGAAGAAAGAGAGAATTATGATTAACCATAGTAGATAGGTTATGAATGTTTTAGAATTAAAAATCCAATTTTTCACGCAAAACTTGGAAGAAGTTTAGGGTTTTGAATTCAGAATTCAAAGTCAATAGATTCGATGATATGAATTATGTCAAAGCGTTTAGTCTAAATCCAAGCTCATTAATCATGAATATCATTCATGCTTCTAGGGATTTCCTCATCCAAAATGACTAAAGATGGATCAGATCCAAACCATGAAGCATAAATAAAAATTCTTTTAATTCATAATCCATGTTGAACTTGAACTATAAACATCCAACATGTTCACAACATGAAGTTAACCTTCATGGTATATTACAGATTCAACAGAACTCAGTAACTTTGGTTCAAATTTTATATATGTAAGTAAACTGAAATGATTGTGGTCCAGAACTCATAAACTAAAGAATTCTGACTCCGTCTCTGATATCATAAAACTATGACATATATTTGGAGAAAAACAAAGCAAATAATCCTCTTATTATTGAAAATTAAACATAGCAATTTTTTTACCTTTTGCTTTGTTCCTTCATGTAAGCCAAATAGAAATTCAAGAAGATTGGAATTGAAAGGTAGTTGTAGTTGTCTCATGAGCATTACTAGAAGTAGGTTTGTTTTGCATTTTCCTCTTCTTCTTCTTCTTCTTGTAAGAAATTCCTCTTGCTTTAGCTTGAAAATCTCTTACCTCTCTAAGATAAACGCGTATAGATCCACTCGCGAATGGATTATTCTCAGGTAAGCCACCATTTTCTTCATAGGCAGCTCTAAGCCTACCAATAAGTGCGTCAAGACTTCCCCATGCTTGTCTAAGAGGACAAGTACAAGGCCCTGGAGGCTCTGGTTGCCCGAAAAAAGGGCAACCATGTAAATGTACCTTAGTTTTTCCAAATTGATCTAGGTATCGGAGAAATTCTAGCACGTGGTTATAGTTACACTGGGATAAAGGAACTGGAGGCCTTTGATTTTTCAAGTATTGTCCAAAAGTGTTCCAATCACGACGTTTCTGAGACTCATATCGACTCAGTTGAGGCGGTACTGGTACTGGTGGTAGCTGATGATGATGATCGTCAGATGGTGCTATAAGTATAGTTGATGATCTTGATGACGATCCTTCTCCTACTTCTCCTCCTCCTTCGATTATTATTTGATCATTTGACATCATAGTATCAAAATATTAAATTGTGCAACCTAGGTTGACAATTAAAAAAAAATAGTATGCTTGGTAAAGAAATTATAGAGAGTAAGTTATGATCATTTCAAGCTTGAGATTTAATTAATTATTGTTGATTATTATGAAAGAAAGAAGGAAAAAGTGAGTAGAATTGTAGATGAGAAAGATGGAAATCAAATCATGGGGTATCAAGGAGACATGGCATGGGTCCAAGGAAAGTATATTAGCTCTTCTTTTTCTTATTCCTTCTTGTTTTCTTCCTTTAATTGTCCTATTACCACTATGATGATTTAACTTATTTCTACTTACTCCCTAACTTTTTTTTACACTATAGAGTCACAATCACTCTATAACTATATCATTTGTCTGGATACTAGTAATTTTTAACTATGTGTAAGAAAATATTGTTATAGAGAACATATAATATAACATAATAGGAGTTTCAACAATCCAATCATTTGTCTGAATAATTTTTAACTATTGTAAAAAAAATATTGTTATAGAGAATATATAATATAACATAATAAAAGTTTCAATAATCCAATCAAAACAAACTTGATTGTTATAGACAGTAACGGAGTCGGATTTTTTTTTACTAAGGAGCAAAATAGAGTGTGACCAAATTTCTACAATTATCATTGTATAGAAGTTAAGGTTTCATGATTATTTATTTTAATTTTTAATAAAATTAAATATTATTAGTATCTTGATAATTGTGCTAGCTAGCATTATTAAAGCAATCATTATCAAGATATTAGCAAAATCAGCACTTTAATTTAGCCTTAGTAGGGGTAGCTAGAGCTGGAAAATATGTTTAATGGCGATAAACATGTACAGTTTATTACTAGCTACTTGTATGTATATGTAGAAATGAAATGACCCTACCATGATATGATTTCCATAAATTAAAAAGAAATAATTCAGTGCTTAATTAAGTTAACAAATAAATTTGTCTTAATTGTACTTTTCAGTAATTTGAGTTTGATGTTGAGCTGTAAAGACTAGCTTAAGAATATAATCTGCTGACTAATACAAAGTAATTACAAAAGAAAACATATGTGATGTTGGGGTTCCTAAGATAATGGAAATTGTAAAGAACCAAATTGAAACTAGTAAATAAAATATAAAGGAAAAAAAGAAACAAAGGGTAAAAGAAGATATTGGTTAAAGATATCTTAACATAGTGGATTAACAAAAGATTTAAGTCGTGTTTGGTATGAATGAAAATATTTTTCATGAAATAACATACAATTAAGTTGCATAAACTTCTTACTTTTGAAATCGCATCTGATAAATAATTTTTGGAGAATTCAATACACATCTATAGATATTTTTAAAGAATTCGAGCGACATTGATATAAATATATGTGTAAGTAATAACTGCTTAATCAACTTCAACTTGAAGAATAAACGACAGTTGTCTTTTAGCGTAGGTTATGTGTGATACTAATCATAATATTTGTTAATCTTAATAATGCATAACCATTAACCAACACTGCTACTGCTAGTAATGCTCAGTGATAATATTATCCTTTTTTCTATTACTATAATAATAGATTTGTACTATTTTTGTTGTTGTTGGCAAATTTGTAGCTATAGTAATAGAGGATCTCTTCTATCTTCTTTTATTTTGGACTTTGTAGTACTTGTCATATGTCATTAGATGTTGTAATTAAAGAGTTGTCAAATAAAAAAATAGATTTTTTATTGAAACAGATTAAAAATGAAAGTAAGATAAACAAATTGAGTATATATATGTTAGTAAAAATAGTGTTGTTATGGCTTTCTTGTTTTTCGGATAACCAAGAAATTAAATCCCCGGATACTAGCTAGTGGTGCATGATTTGAAACTCGATGTAACAAACCTTTTAATCTCATCTAAGCTATCTATAGCTAGCAGGATCTACAATCCCCTCTGTGCTGATATCAGTTCCTACTTGCTCATCCATCACAGCTGCAGTCTTTTTCATCAATCCATAATAGTTGTGAAGTGGTGTTTGACAGTTCCAGGGCACTTTCTTTTAGTTGACTTAACTTCTGCACTAGAAACCTGTGAGATATATAAAAAGGAACCTGAGTGTATTTTGTCTCCACTGAGTTTTAAACCTGAGATCTCAGGGTTCTCAACCATTAGGAGGCCACACCCTTGGGTGCAAATTTCAAAGACTTACCAGTAAATGATAATGTACAATCGTTGTAGCTTCCTTAACTATACAACCTTTACTTTAAACAGTTGCTACGAAAATAGTACACGAATCTTGCCTGAAGTTTCACTTTTAGCCTCGGTATGCAAAATATATTCCAGATCTCCAACTAGTTTGTGATTGATGAATAAGGTTTCAAAATGGAAAATTTCATGTATAAATGAAAAAGCATCACAAGTGAGATTTTCAGTAAATTTCTACTATTCACCTCTCTACCTAACAATTCCCTGAAAGAATATGACATCAAAGTCTTTAGAGAAGGAAACAGCTCACAGTTTGTTTGTTTTTGGATAACAGCGGTGCAAACACTCCCTTGGGTACCTGTTACCTCCTATCAAGACATATATTGTACCAGGTACAGAGCTACCAAAACACGAAGAAATCACTAAGTGTATTTTTGTCTAAATTTGAACCTTGGACTCCAAGGTTTTCACCCACTTTATTGACCACTAGACCGAGGATGCCAATACAATTTTCTGACTAACAAAATAATCTAACTTACCTCATCATAAAAGCCTTGACCGAGAAGTCCCAATCTGCGGAAGAAGTTGATGTACCATGAATCACAATCTGTGTGCAATAAGCTCCAGCATCCGGTTTAAAACTACTAGCAACTATCATATGTGTTGCATGGTACTATGTTAACGGAAATAAATACAACAGTAAAACTAATAAATTGTAGAAAACTAATTGAAACTCAGATACCTCATCAATAAACTAAATCTAAATTCAGGCCCTTCTTTTTCAGTTACGTAAAATAAATACAGAATAAGCTTGATCACTCTGAGGGGGTCTTGTTCTGCGGTAAACTCATGATTTCCTGCTTTGAAGCTTGATCATTCTTTTTCTGCTTTCATTTTCCTTTTTTAACAGAATTAACTGTGAAGCTAGACAAAAATGTAGATAACATCTTAGAGCACCCCCACAACCCCGCCAAAAAAAGAAAGAGCAAGAAGAAATAAAAATAAAGTTAGAAACTTTAGCATTACTGCATGTACATCAGAGTGTTTCTCTTTGACTGATAGGAAGAAAAACATACATACCTTTCTCAAATGCCAAATCGTGAATGTTCAAGAGAAATGTCCAAATCATTAGAAGATAAACATGAATTCCCCAGGAACAGATGTATATAGAAATGTTCAGAAGATGCATGTTGCGGAGATGAGAATGTTGAGATGGATGTGTGGGCATACTAGGAACAACAAGATCAGGAATGAAGTTTTCGGGAGAAGGTGGGAGTGGTCTCTGTGGCGGACAAGATGAGGAAAGCGAAACTGAAATGGTTTGGGCATGTGCAAAGAAAGTGCATTGACACACCAGTGAGGAGGTGTGAGCAGCTGGTTGTAGGGGGTACACGGAGGGGTAGAGGTAGGCTGAAAAAGTATTGGGGATAGGTGATCAGACAAGACATGGCGCAACTTGATATTACCGAAGACATGCCTCCGAATAGGAAGGAGTGGAGGTCGCATATTAGGGTAGAAGGTTAGTAGGGGTGAAGTGGTGTATTGTCGTGCGTAGGTATAGGCTTGTTAGTCCCTGTCGTAGTGCTAATCATACCCTTGTAGTTCTTGCCTTATGTCGTGTACTGTGTTTCAATTACCACACTATTTTGTTGTTGTTATTGTTTCTTTCTTTTAGACTTTACACTGTTTTTCTTATTGATGGTTATGCTTTCTTCATTATTTTGTCCTTCTTTTACTTAGGTTCAATACACTTGAGCCGATGGTCTTTCGGAAACAACCTCTCTACCTCCTCGAGGTAGGTCTGCGTACACTCTACCTCCGAGACCCCACTTAGTGGGATTTCCCTGGGTATTTTGTCGTTGTTGTCTCCATGAGGAAGGTGGACTTAATCCATTGAGCTGGCAGAAGGGTGGAAAAAAACAATTGCAAGTTTTTCATGACGTAATTTTCTTGTTCAAGAGAGAAAAAGGGAACAAAAATAGGCAAATAAATTTCAGACACTTGATTGTTAGTACAACAAAGTGATCCATGTAATATCATGTTAAGTATAATTCTCCCAGGGAAAACCACTGGTGACAATTTCAGTGAAGTTTAATCTTGGAAAACCGAGCAACACAAATGCCAAGGTGGTGCTATTGTTTGAAACTTGTCTCTTATTGCACAAAATGAAAACCTGAACAAACGCAAGAAACAGAAGAGGCAATGCAGAAGTATTGCCTTTCAATCATAATTGGAAGACTGACAGTTGATAACTTTTTTGACAGCAGTTCACATAGAGGAATTGTTATGTTGAAGGAGTGGAAGACAATGAAATGGAGCAATGTCAGACGCCATCTTTAACATCACCAAAATGAGATGCCAAAGAGACCCTTCGAGCAGGAACAGACCGAAGTTTGCCAAAGCTAAAAGGCAAACGAGACAAAGTGCTTCTGGGGCAACTATCGCTAACTTTATCATAATGTATTGTGTAATTTGAGCTGCTTATGTTCCTGGAGTAGCAGAATGAATTGTCCTTGTATTTGTAGACTTGTTGCGTACTCCCAACCCCACTGACAACCAATCGGCCCTTCACAAGAATATGTCCCTGTGCTTTTTGCATGTTTTCAGTAGAGCTGGCTGACGATCCGTTCTTGGAAGTCTTTACCCTATTATCATCAAATCCCAACGTAACATTTGAGATTGAGGCATAGCTTTCATCTCCTTTGTCTACATTGTCAGAATGCAAGAGAAGCAGAAACTTTTTAAAGGACTCACGAGACTGAACGGATGACGATGGCATCACGACATCAACAGTTTCATTGAAATAAATAATCTGATCCACATTTTGCAAATTTCCTCCGTTTCCCTCCACCATATAATTACTATAACTTAAACCTTGAGCTGACTTAGTAGTGATGTTCCCATAGGATGACTTTACCCATCCTGTCAATGTGATTGATCTACTAGCATTTGTGATGAAAGATCCATCAATGCCTGTAAAATTTGTCATAAGAGAAAACGAAAGAGGCAGACTACTATACTTCAATAACTTCCCTTCTGTCTTTATACTCTTCTCATCCAACCAAAGATGCAAATTTGCATCAATGTACCACACATTAAGAGCATTCGTGACACTGAATGAAATCTTATGCGTATTTCCATCTAAAATCTTCCCTAAAAATGGCGTAATTTCAATATCATACGATGGAAGATCAAACGATCCGATCCCACTGATAGGTCTCCACAAGAGAGGATTGACACCCCCGGTATAGATCACCGTGAACGGCCAAACCGCACCAACCACCACATCATCCACACTAACTACTACTTCCCTAAAAGCTCCATTCCCTGCGGTATCAGTAAGGTTATTTGCACGAATATAATCGTTCGGTGGATTACTATACCAAAACTCATCATTCTCATGAAATGAAACATAAATTTCCAGTACAGCCCTATAAGCATTTTGTGGAATTTCAAACTCTTTTGACTGAACATCTGTTGAATTCTCAACCTCAAACCACAATCCATCATTCAACGGCATATTTCTCGAAATAGGTAAGATCAAATCAGCCCTAGAATCAAATGCCTCATACGAATAATCCGAATTTCGCTTATAATCACTATACATTTCTTCAGCAGGATAAAAATGAATAAAAAGTTCCACATGGTATACACCAGTATAGGTACTATCAACTAAATTCCCCATATAAACAGCAAGAATTTGATTTTTCATCATAAGCAAAGAGTAATACCTTGTAATATCCTTCTTGACAGTCCAAACAATCCCATTAGCCCTTGGTTCAGCAGTGCAGCTTCTGAAAATCTCAACCCCACTAAGCCAAACCCCAAAAATTCTATCAAATTGCCTCCCTTTACAAGTTGCTTTCCATTCCAGCACAATCTTGGAAAATTTCTGAGATGGGCAATTTGAAGGGGGTGTATAGTTTGCAAGAAAAGGGGGTTTTCCATATGTGTAACCAAAGTCATGTTGAAGGACTAAATATGAACAAGGATTGGTTTTGGGGAGATTTATAGGTTTGGTTACTTCAAAATAGGTTGTTGGGGTGGCATTGCTGTTCTTGGAAGAAGAGTCTAGCTGGGTAATGAGGTGTGATTTAAAGAGAGAGGTACCATGTAGAGTTGCTGTGGAAAAGAGTGGTTGTTGGAGTAAGAAAAAAATCAAGAGGAGGAAAGAGGGGAAGAAGAATGCCATTATGTGATGGTATGTTTTGATTGAGTGGAAGAAGAATGCCATTAATATAGTGTAGATGAAAGTTTGGTATGCTTTTTTCCTAAGTTACAATTTGTTTGTTCCCATACCCATTGTTTCGTAATATATCGTATTATATTTTATTATTTAAATTTTAAATAAATATATAGATTATATTATTTTTGGTTATTATGTAATGTCATATATTTGTTAATTGAATGATAATTCTATGAGAAAATAAGATAACAAGTAGAGCTTTTATGAAAAATAGAATTATTAAATAATAAATAAAGATAAAATAAAAAGAAAATATTAAGATAACAAAATCTATTAATTGATGATGGTACTTGGGAGGTCGACACATATATGATGTCCAATGCGATCATACCAAATCAATCATTACACAACACGAATCTTTTCATGGTTATATAATAATAACAAATTTAAATGATACAATAAAATTTAAATAACAATCAAAACACACATAATATTTAAAATAACAATAAAAAAAATAAGTTATTTGATTGTTTAATTGAATTATTATCATGTTTAAGATGGGAAAAAGGGGTATTTGATAGTTGAGGTGCATATTGAGTATAGACTGAAGTTATGTGAGGAATTTGGTGTGAGCGGTGAAGTAACTCATCAGCGGCGGCCCTATTGCACGGCGAACGGCGTATGACAAATCCTCTGTTTCAAGGTTTTCGAAGAGTTGCCTTACTTTCACTTAGCAAGCCTCTCTCCTCTTCCAGGTAAAGCTTATATTTTTTTCAAAATTTCTTTACTTTTTTTTTT
>JAJOOS010002206.1:0-15737 GCA_029582725.1 Solanum chiquidenum
GACATAAACCATTTATTTCATTCATTTTGGTGTTTGTGATACTCTTAGACTTAGTATTTGGAGATTAGATGTCCTTGATGTGATGACTTTCAGGTTTTGGGAATGACATAGAGTAGACTTTAGTGGATTTGTATTTCTTACCTTAATAAGATTGAGCTTCTGTATTATGGTTTGTATTTCGAAGTTTAACAAGTAATATATGTTGGGGTTTGACATAAACCATTTATTTCATTCATTTTGGTGTTTGTGATACTCTTAGACTTAGTATTTGGAGATTAGATGTCCTTGATGTGATGACTTTCAGGTTTTGGGAATGACATAGAGTAGACTTTAGTGGATTTGTATTTCTTACCTTAATAAGATTGAGCTTCTGTATTATGGTTTGTATTTCTAAGTTTAACAAGTAATATATGTTGGGGTTTGGATTCATTGGTTCACCCACCTAGGAGGTTAAGTGTGGGTGCCACTCACGACTCGATTTGTGTCGTGACATAAGTCAAAAGTAATGAGTTAAAATTTTTAATTATGGATTTTGACTTATTTTTATCACTTTAGTTTAAAATCAAGTTCTTCTAAGTACTTTTTTAAATTTACCTGAATACTCCAAAAATACTTAAAAGCTATTATAGCATAAAAGCACTTAAAATAAGTTAATTCAAATAGTTATTATTTTCGTCACTAATACTCATTTTTCAGTGATTTCAAATAAACCAAAAAATAAAACAACTAATTGGTTATTTTATCATAATTTTTTTAATTAAAGCAGAACGTAATACAAATGAATTATACTATATATTAGAGATATATATCATATGCATGCATTCAAATAAAAAAATAGTTGAAAAAGAGGTTGAATTTAACAACATAATATATCGTAAACCACAATAATATTCATTAGAAATTATAATTAGTATACTCCTCTAATGTCCATCTCCTTATTAAAGAGAAAAGTTACCTGCAAATAAATTAGAAAAATAAAAATAATAAATATGACTCCTCCAAATGCATTACCATTCTAATTTTCTTAACTTATTTTTTATATAGAGAGAGAGGAGGGTTGTTTGTAATCTTTTTATTTTATTTTAATTATTATTTATTAGAGAGATGTCTAATGCACCAGTTATCAACTTTTGGGCTTCTTCTATTTAGGCAAAGGGTAAAGGGTGGTTATGATTTCTTTTATTTTATTTTATTTTATTTTTTTAATAATAAGAAGATGGAAAAGGAATAGTAAGAAAAGTTCAATAATGGAGAAAAAATATAAATAATTTTCGAGGACAAAAGAGAAGTGTCTCATTACCTTGTTTTTTTTTAATTATTATTATTAAATTATTTTTATTTTTATTTTTATTATTATTATTATTGCTATTATTATTATTATTATTATTATTATTGCTATTATTACTATTATTATTATTATTATTGCTATTATTACTATTATTATTGCTATTATTTTTATTATTAGTGTTATTATTACTATTATTATTATTATTATATTATTATTATTATTATTATTATTATTATTGCTATTGCTATTGTTATTCCCTATTCCTATTCCTATTCCTATTGCTATTGTTATAGCTATTGCTATTGTTATAGCTATTGCTATTGCTATTCCTATTGCTATTGCTATTGCTATTCCTATTGCTATTGCTATTGCTATTGCTATTGCTATTCATGTTCCTATTGCTATTGCTATTATTGCTATTGTTATAGCTATTGCTATTGCTATTGCTATTGCTATTGCTATTGCTATTGATATTACTATTGATATTGCTATTGCTATTGCTATTGTTATTGTTGTTGTTGGTGTTGTAATTATTATTATTATTATTATTATTTAGTATTTTGATTATTATTATTAATAATAATAATAATAATAATATTATATATATATATTTCAGCAATGCATCTAAATTTAACCATGACCCTCTCTCACCCCCCGCCCCGAACTAGTTTATTATGTATTTTTGTGCTCCTTTTATACTGACATGACACCTTGCATGGCTGCACTATTATGAGGTGTGTGGGAACATGATGGCATATTGTCAGCATCAAAGGGCCACAAAAATACAAATAAATTGTCACGACACGAGCCTACACCCTGTACGTGGCTGGCACTCGAGAACCATTGCTGGCCCTCAAGAGATGCCTCATCTTGGATGACTACAAGTGGAAGACTAACTCAAGTATATATAGGCATCATATTGAAAGAAACTTTTAAAAATAGTTTATTGATTCTCAAAATTTTACTGAATATACTGAGTATGAAACATAAGTTTTAAATAACATATTTGAAACTGAAAGACTCTCCAAAATTGTCTATCTATGAAGCCTCTAATGTATACAAGTACTCACTCATAAGTAGACGAGCGGATGAAGTGATCTCAACAAACTCTTGTTGAGGATCCTAATAACATATATCTGCATCATTAAAAGATACAAGTTGAATAACATCTTTTATTGAATATACGAGTATGTAATATAAATGAATAACAAATAACTGAAAGAAAGGACTGCAATATATAACAATGTACTCAAGTCGAATGTAAAGAAATAAAGGAGTTAAATCATTTAAAGCGTTACAAAATACTTTCTCCTTTCTGAACTCAACATAATAAGTGATATATAAAAATACACTTTAACTCTAATGGGAGATTCTCTAACCGACAACCATCACTATGAGCTAACTGATGATACAACGTCTCGCTCATGCTGCCAGAACTATCCTATACCTTGTCGAGGTATAGAACACCTCAACTAAGTGGATCCACTAAGTTATGCTTAAAAGCAATAAGGAATCATCTAAAAAGTATAATCTTTTACCCATGTTGGCATACTTGGTTTATGAGGATTTTTAGTTGTCTGAACTCATCCCCATATCTGTCATGACCCTAACTACCCTCGAGACGCAGACACGGGACCTAGGATCACAAGTGACCCCAAGCTAACCCTGCTGGCATGACATGAGCATACTAAGAATAATAATAACTGATGTGAAAGCTAATCATGAGTAAATCTGAAATGATGGGGAATACCCATATACTAAACTGAATATATCAAATCAGAGAGTTTCAATACAAAAAAAATGTCAAACTCAAATACTAAGCTGAATCTAACTATGTCTGAAAATAGCCTCTAACTTACTAGAAGTGCTAGGACATTCCCCATCTAAGTCTAGCAAAATTGAAACTAAAACAATGAAATGTGAATGATAACATGACTATTGTCCTCAAAGAATGAGGACTCACTACTGATGTTGATGAACTAGAGATTGAGAATCGATATAAGCATGATCAGGATGTTGAGAATCTGAACCTACATCACAAGAAGATATAACGGAGAGTATGCGTCAGTACTTGAAAGGCACTGAGCATGCATGATAGAGTAAAGCTGAAATAAACATATAACTGAACAAGCAATGAATCAAGAATATAATCTGAACATGATATAGATACTGAATACCGAGCTAACAAAATGCAATGACCAAATTTAGACATGTTGATGATGAATACTGATTATATTGAAATGTGGTCAATGCAATGGAGTCTGACTGAACTGTAGGAGCTACTAATAACCGATAATAAAACCACATGAGCTAAATGTGGAGTCCGATGTATACGCCCCATCTAGAGGACCCAATACATCCGACCAAAGGTGTAAAGGCATACTGGCATGATCACTAAAATGATTCCCACCAAGGAGAATTACAACCTACGTGGCTCGTAGTTCTGGGACTATATGGGTGATTGACCCTAGTCCAACTCGGTATTATGCTACTCCCAATAGATTAAATGATTAACACATTATGACTGAATTTATGTAATATACAAGATATCTCAAAACTGACATGCAAACTGAGAATGCATATTAATATACTGATAATGGCACATTCAAGACTAAGACAATGTATCTGAAATATTGAAATATATTACCTAGCATGTGTAATTCAAGAACTAAAGAAATACATAGCTAGGGTTCTGACATTCATTCGAGAAACAAAGTAATAACATGATAATCTGATTTAGAACATGTAAATAACTAATTCATGATAATCTGTTGAAGTTCTAGAAACCCTAGGTTTAGTTGATAATAGGGAATTAAGAATCTGACTGAAATCTAGGGACCTAATGGGCGAAAGAAACCCACTAGTGAAATCCCACATACCTGGTGAAAAATTCCAAGGAGAAATCTTTCGATTACAGGGCTGGGACTGATGGAATCTTGTTGCATTCTTGAACTAGGGTTCTTGACCTCTTTTCTTCTCTTACGCTTTAATTTTTCTAAGTTTGATTAATGATTTGACTTAGGTAAGTTCTAGTTATGTTTCTAGGCTTAAATTGACTAAAACCTCACAATTTAGGGTCTAAATGATGTAGTTTAGGGGTCAAATAAATAAGGAAAAGACCAAAAGACCCCTGACTTAACTATTGTCGGAGTGACTGACGGACGGGACTAACGGACTGTCGATTGAATGAGGGTCTGTACTGGTCGACCGTCGTTCGTAACTGAAGTTGGCCTTCTAAGGCATCGATCCACGGACAGGGTCCACGGTCCGTGACCTAACCTACGGACCATAGGTCCGGCCGTGGGTCAACACTTAGCCAATTTATCTGAGGTTTCTGGGAGGAGGGTCGCAGGTGCAAACCATGGACCTACAGGATGGACCGTGGGTCCTCTTACGGTCCGTAGGTCTTAACCGTGAGTCAACCCTTAGCTGAATTTTTGGGCAAAGTTCTTGGGGAGGCTACACGTGTGAACCACGGACCACCAGCACGGACCGTGGGTCACCATACGGTCCATAGGTGGTGCCCGTAGGTGGTACATGTAGCTTCTGAAATCTGCAATTTGGTGTGATTCGGATATGGGGTGTTACATTATCTCCCTATTGGAAACATTCGTCCTCGAATGAAGACTAAACTAGATCAAATGGAGGGGATGAGCTGCAGCCCTACCACTAAACACTGAAAGCTGATTTCTGACTGAACTAAGTTCCAAAAACATGCAAATACGCTAAAAATGCAAGTACAAACTAAAGGAACATGATACTAAGACTGATTCAATGCATGAATGACTGAAAAACTGAAGAGGAACTATTCCTCAAGCTGGAGTGGAATCGGAAGGAAAGAGGTGATGATACTTGGACTTCATGGCTACTTCTACTTCCCAAGTAGCTCCCTCTACGGACTGACTCCTCCACCAAACCTTGATTGAAGCGACTTCTTTGTTTCTCAATTTTCTAACCTGCTGATCAAGAATCTCAACTAGTACATCCTCATGGCGAAATACTAGGTCTGATGAAGCCCTTATCTAGAAGGTCTTTCAACTGCTATTTCAATTCATTAAGCTCAACTGGAGTCATTCTATAAGGAGGAATAAAGATAGGCTGGGTATGTGGAAGGAGATCAATTCCAAAGTTGATTTCTCTATCGAGAGGAACTCTGGGAACATATTCTGGAAATACTTCTGGAAACTCATTAACCACAGGAACTGACTCAAGAGTTGGGGTTTCGGAGTTTGAATCCTTAACTTGAACTAGATGATAGAGATAACCCTTAGAGATCATCTTTCTGGCCTTAAGGTGTGAAATGAATTGAAGCAACTACCCTTCCATTCTAAGATTGGTTCGTCTGGAAACTGAAAACAAAGAATCCTAGTTCTACAATCGACTGAGGCATAAAGAGGATGTAACCAATCCATGCCTAGAATGACATCGAAGTCTACCATTTCTAACTCTACACGATTTGCTGAGGTGACCATCTGGGAGACTGTGACAGGGTCACCGACTGGAGTAGAGACTGAGAAGGGTTCTGAGAGTGTTTCTGGACTAATATCAAACTTAATTGCTATATAAAGAGTTACAAAGGAAAGAGTATCCCCTGGATCTAACAAAGCATAAACATCGAGATCAAATACTCGTAACGTACCAGTGACTACATCAGGAGAATTTTCTTGATCCTGGCGAGCCTGAAGAGCATAAAGCATGTTCTGGCGTTGTCCGCCACTTGTACTAGATGAGTTACCCTGCTGAGTTGGGTGACTTACTGGTGTTGCTGAAGTTGTAGACTGATATATACGATTATTACCTCATTGACCCTACTTGGAAGGACAATCCCTCAACCTGTGACCAGACTGACCACACCCAAAGCATCCTTTCTTTCCTACAAGGCACTCGCTCGAATGGTTCTTACCACACTTAGGGCAAGTTGGGTAGGTTTTGGTACCTGAAACACTTCCTTGAGACTTAGAGCCTAATGCCTTACCTTTCTGATCTTGTTTGAACTTGGAGGACGGAACACTAGCTGATGAAGGTGCTGGAGCTAAAAATTTCTGCTAACCCTGCGAGCGATTTCCACCACCCAATTTCTGTTTAAAATACTCATAGTTTCCAGTCCTAGCCTTCATGTTCTCCTTAGCATGTTCCTTAAGCTTATCACCCTCAACCTGCTGAGCATGAGTCATGAGCCTAGAGATGCTCATATTTTCCAGCAACTTAGCATTTATACACTCTGTCTTCACCAAGTCTGACACTTCATATAGAAACTTATTCATCTGAGCCCTCAAATCAGCAACCATGTGAGGAGCATACCTAGAGAGTTGGGTAAACTTGAGCCTATACTCTTGGACTGTCATGCTTCCTTGCCTAAAGTTCATAAATTCCTAAGATTTTGCCTCTCTTAGCTCTCTTGCGAAAAACCTGTCCAGAAAGGTCTCACTAAAGCAATCCCAAGTGATAGGAGCTGCATTTGTAACCCTGTTCTCTTTCCATTGAGTATACCAGATATGAGCCACATCCTTAAGTTGGTAAGATGCTAACTCAACCCGATCATTCCCAGTTACATGTATCACTTCAAAGATTTTCTTGACCTCATCAATGAAGTTTTGGGGATCCTCACCAATCTATGATTCTAAGAATTTTGGCGGATTCATCCTAACAAAACCTCGCACTCTAGCGGCAGCTGACCCAACATTAGCATTTTCCAGAACTGGAGCCCGCTGATTGTTCTAGTCGACCACACTCTGAGCCAACATTTGAATGGCGTTTCAGAATTTTGCATTTGAAACTTCTTGATCTGGGACTGGAGGAGTTGTGTTTCCGTTCCTGGCATTAGCTCTATGATGAGGCATAATCACTGAAACATAGAACGTCGAGTTAGAATGAAATTAGATCATACCTTACGCACGATAAGAGTAACAAAAAAATGAAGATTTTCCTAATACACTTTATAGCCTCACTCTCATTAGGTGTGGTGCGCACTACACACCCATGAAACAAACTCTACCTAGCGCGTCTTTTCAGACATCCTAGGACACTTAAACCTACTTCTCTGATACCAAGTTTGTCATACCTCGAGCTACCTCCGAGACTCAGACACGGAACCTAGGATCACAAGTGACCCCAAGCTAACTCTGCTGGCATGACATGAGCATACTAAGAATAATAATAACTGATGTGAAAGCCAATCATAAGTAAATCTAAAATGATGGAGAATACCCATATACTAAACTAAATATATCAAATCGAAGAGTTTCAATACAAAAGAAATGTCAAACTCAAATACTAAGCTAAATCTAACTATGTCTGAAAATTGCCTCTAACTGACTAGAAGTGTTGGGAAATGCCCCAGCTAAGTCTAGCAAAACTGAAACTAAAACAATAAAATCTGAAAGATAACATGACTATTGTCCTCGAAGAATGAGGACTCACCACTAATGCTGTTTAACTGGAGATCAGGAACAGATCTAAGCGTGATCAGGATGTTGAGATTCTGAGCCTACATCACAAAAAGATGTAGCGCAGAGTATGCGTCAGTACTTAAAAAGTACTAAGCATACAAAATAGAGTAAAACTGAAATAAACATATAACTGAACAAGCAGTAAAGCAAGAGTATAACCTGAACATGATATAGTTACTGAATACTAAGCTAACAAAATGCAATGACCAAATTTAGACATGCTGATGTTGAATACTGATTATACTGAAATGTGGTCAACGCAATGGAGTCTGACTGAACTGTGGGAGCTACTAATAACCGATAATGAAACTACATGAGCTTAATGTGGAGTCCGATGTATATGCTCCATCGAGAAGACCCAATATACAAGGCCAAAGGTGTAGAGGCATGCTGGCGTGATCACTAAAATGATGCCCACAGAGCGGACTTACAACCTACGTGGCTCATAGTTCTGGGACTATATGGGTGACTGACCCTAGTCCAACTCGGTATTATGCTACTCCTAATACATTAAATGATTAACACATTATGACTGAATTTCTGTAATATACTAGAGAGCTCAATGCAAATTGAGAATGCATATTAATATACTGATAATGACACATTCAAGATTGAGGTAAATATATATGAAATACTGAAATATTTGACCTAGCATGTGTAATTCAAGAACTAAAGAAATACATAGCTAGGGTTCTGAAATTCATGCGAGAAACAAAGTAATAACATGATAATCTGATTTGGAACATGTAAATAACTAATTCATGATAATCTGCTGAAGTTCTAGAAACCTTAGGTTTAGTTGATAATAGAAAATCAAAAATATGACTGAAATCTAGGGACCTAATGGGTGAAAGGAACCCACTAGTGAAATCCCACATACCTGGTGACGAATTCCACGGAGAAATCTTTCAATTTCATGGTTGGGACTGATGTAATCTTATTGTGTTCTTGCACTAGGGTTATTGACCTCTTTTCTCCTCTTACGCTCTAATTTTTCTAAGTTTTATTAATGATTTGACTTAGGTAAGTTCTAGTTATGTTTCTAGACTTAAATTGACTAAAACCTCATAATTTAGGGTCTAAATGACGTAGCTTAGGGGTCAAACGAATAAGGAAAAGACCAAAAGACCCCCAACTTCACTACTGTTAGAGTGACTGACGGACGGAACTAATGGACCGTCGATTGAATGACGGTCCGTGCTTGTCGACCATCGTTAGTAACTGAAGCTGGGCTTCTGAGGCATCGATCCACAGACACACACAACGGTCCGTGACCTGGCCTACGAACCGTAGGTCCGGCAGTGGGTCAACACTTTGCTGATTTATCTGAGGTTTCTGGGAGGTGGGTCGCGGGTGCGAACCATGGACCTGCAGGACGGACAGTGGGTCCTCTTACGATCCGTAGGTCTTGATCGTGGGTCAACCCTTAGCTCAATTTTCAGGCAAAGTTCTTGGGGAGGCTACACGTGTGAATCACAGACCACCAGCACGGATCGTGGGTCACCATACGGTCCGTAGGTAGTGCCCGTAGATGGCACTTGTAGCTTCTGAAATCTGCAATTTGGTTTGCTTCAAATACAGGGTATTACATTATCTCTCCATTGGAAATATTCATCCTCGAATGAAGACTAAACTAGTTGAAATTGAGGGGATGAGCTGCAACACTACCACTAAACACTAGAAGTTGATTTTTGACTGAACTAAGTTCCAAAAACATGCAAATACGCTGAAAATGCAAGTACAAACTAAAGAAACATGATACTAAGACTGATTCTATGCATGAATGACTGAAAAACTGAAGAGGAACTATTACCTTAAGCTAGAGTGGAATCATAAGGAAAGAGGTGAGGATACTTGGGCTTCATGGCTGCTTCTGCTTCCCAAGTAGCTCCCTCTACGGACTCACTCTTCCACCAAACCTTGATTGAAGCTACTTCTTTGTTTCTTAACCTTCTAACCAGAAGATCAAGTAGTTATGTCATTTAGACTAACCAATACTCTTACAACTTTCATGGATTTGATAAATAGAATGTTCAAGCAGTACTTGGACTTGTTTGTTATCATCTTTATTGATGATATCCTCATTTACTCTAGGAATGAGGAAAAACATGCAAATCATTTGAGGGTTGTTCTGCAAACTCTCAAGGATCACCAATTATTCGCTAAATTTAGCAAGTGTGAGTTTTGGTTGCAATTTGTTGCTTTCATTCATCATATTGTGTCTAGCGAAGGGATCCGAGTGGATTTACAGAAAATAGAAGCAGTGAAACAGTGGCCCAGACCTACCTCTCCTACATATATCAAAAGTTTCTTGGGTCTAGTGGGTTATTATAGAAGGTTCGTAGAAGGATTTTCATCCATAGCCTCTCCAATGACTAAGTTGACGCAGAAGATGGTCAAGTTTCAGTGGTCAGATGATTGTGAGAAGAGCTTCGCAAAACTAAAAACTAGGTTGACTACAACTTATGTTTTGACTCTACCAGAGGGTTCAAACGGTTATGTGATCTATTGTGATGCGTCCAGAGTCGGCCTAGGTTGTGTGTTGATGCAGCGAGGTAAGGTTATAGCTTATGCTTCTAGACAGCTTAAGGTGCATGAGAAGAATTATCCAACTCATGACCTCGAGCTTGCAGCAGTGGTGTTTGAACTTAAGATTTGGAGACACTACTTGTATGGTGTTCACGTAGATGTGTTCACATACCATAAGAGCCTTCAGTATGTGCACCCATAAAGAGTTGAATCTCCGCCAGAGGAGATGGCTTGAGTTCCTCAAAGATTACGACATGAGTGTGCACTACCATCCTGGTAAGGCCAATGTAGTAGCAGATGCTCTTAGTAGACTATCTATGGGTAGTGTAGCACATGTTGAGAAAGAAAGAAAGGAACTAGCAAGGGATGTTCACAGACTTGCTCGATTAGGAGTTTATCTTATGAGCATATCAGATGGTGGTGTAAGAGTTCAAAATGGGTCAGAATCTTCATTAGTAGTGGAGGTTAAAGAAAAGAAAGACAGTGATCTAATACTACTTCAACTAAAGAGTACAATCCATCAACAGAAGGTTGGGGTTTTCTCCCAATGGGGAGATAGCGTGCCTCGCTATCATGGTCGATTATGTGTTCCTAAGGTAGGTGAGTTGAGACAACAGATTCTTGCAGAAGCCCATAACTCCAGATATTCTATTCATCCAGGCACCACTAAGATGTACCGTGATTTGTGGGAAGTCTTTTGATGGAATGGTATGAAAATGGATATAGCGGATTTTGTGGCCAAGTGCCCCAATTATCAGCAAATCAAGGTAGAACATCATAAACGAGGAGGTATGATTCAATAGATCAACATTCCTACTTGGAAGTGGGAAGTGATTAACATGGACTTCATTACATGTTTACCTCGTACTTGCAGACAGCATAACTCCATTTGAGTGATTATTGATAGAGTTACTAAGTTTGCGCGCTTTTTGGCGGTTAAGACTACAGATTCGGCGGAAGACTATGCCAAGCTTTACATTAATGAGATAGTTAGGTTGCATGGGTTCCTTTGTCTATCATTTCAGATAGGTCCTCAGTTTACCTCTCATTTCTGAAAGTCATTTCAGAAAGGTCTTGGGACTTAGGTTAACCTTAGCACAACATTTCATCCACAGACGGATGGTCAGGAAGAGCGTACCATTCAGACCTTAGAGGACATGTTGAGAGTCTGTGTGATAGACTTCAAGGGTAGTTTGGATGATCACCTTCCTCTTATAGAGTTCGCCTACAATAATAGTTGTCATTCCAGTATTCAGATGGCCCCTTAAGAGGCATTGTATGGGCGTAGATGTAGATATCCAATTGGTTGGTTTGAAGTAGGTGAAGCAGCCTTGATAGTGCCAGATTTAGTTCATGATGCTATGGAGAAAGTGCAACTCAATAGAGATAGACTTAAGACAGCCCATAGTCGCCAGAAGTCCTATACAGATATACGGAGAAGGGAATTAAAGTTCCAAGTTGATGATTGGGTTTTCTCAAAATGTCGCCTATGAAAGAGGTGATGATATTTGGCAAGAAAGAGAAGCTCAGTCCTAGATATGTAGGCCCTTACAAGATCTTGAAAAGGGTTGGTAAAGTGGCTTATGAGTTAGAATTGCCAACAGAACTAGCAGCAGTACATCCAGTTTTTCACATTTCGTTGTTGAAGAAGTGTGTGGGTGACCCAACATCTATAGTACCTTTAGAAAGTGTGGTTGTGAAGGATAGTCTCACTTATGAAGAGGTACCAGTTGAAATTCTTGATCATCAAGTTTGAAGGTTGAGAAACAAAGAAGTCGTTTCAGTCAAGGTTTTGTGGAGTAGTCAGTCCGTAGAGGGAGCTACTTGGGAAGCAGAAGCAGCCATGAATGCTAAGTATCCTCACCTCTTTCCTTCTGATTACAATCCAGCTTGAGGTATTAGTTCCACTTCAGTTTTTCAGTCATTCATGTGTATATTCAGTCTTAGTACCTTGTTCTTTCAGGTGTTCTTGCATTTTCACCGTATTTGCATGTTTTTGGAACTTAGTTCAGTTAGAAATCAGTTTCCAGAAATTAGTGGTAGGGTTTGCAGCTTTTTCCCCTTATTTCAGCTAGTTTAGACTTCATTCGAGGATGAATATTCCCAAGAAAGAGATATTGTAACACCTCGAAAACCAGACCTAGAAAAAAACTACAGAAAATCGCCTGAACCAGTACTATAAAGCAGGGTTCACGGACCATGATAGGGTCCACGGTCCTTTGACCTGCTCGTGGACTTCAATTGTTTAGCCCCACCCCAACAGAGGTGGACCACGGGGCCCTTCACGGGTCGTGGACCACCTTACGAGCCATCTTGGTACTCATGAAGATTAGGCAGGACCTCACTAAGCTCCATCATCAGACCACGAGACCCTTCACGAGTCGTGGTACTAATGACGGGCAGTGGCCACCCCTAGGAAAAGCCAACAGTAGACCCCCAAACCTAAGCCACCCGACCTCAGCCCAAGTGAGGACCACATGGACCTTCACAGTTCATGGTCCTCCACACAGACCGTGGTAAGGCTGGTGGACAAGACCCCCAAAACCAGTAGCTACTGGCCAAGGACCACGACCGGTCCTACGGTCTGTGGTCCCTTTCACGGTTCGTGAAAGTGGTCGTAGTCAGCCCCGCCAGATTTTTAAGTGGTGTTATTTCGGTCTTTTACCCTATTCATTAGACACCTAAACTACGTCATTTAACACCTAAACTATGTCATTTAACACCTAAACTACGTCATTTAACCCCTAAACTACATGGTTTTGATCACTTTTAGCCTAGAAACATAACTAGAACTTACATGAGTCAGATTAATCATCAAAACTTAGAAAAATTATAGCGTAAGAGAAAAAAGAGGTCGAGCAACCCTAGTTCAAGAACGCAGAGAGTATCCACCAGTTCCAGCCCCAAAATTGAAAGGTTTCTCCGTGAAATTCATCACCATGTATGTGGGATGTCACTAGTGGGTTCCTTTCATCCATTAGGTCCCTAGATTTCAGTCAGAATGTTGATTCCCTTAATGTTACCTAGACCTAAGGTTTCTTGAATGTTAGAATTGTTGGGTTTTTGCTATTAGAATGATCCAAATCATATTATCATATAGTAATATTGTTTTTGCCCAAATTCATGCATAAAATCAGAACCCTACCTATGTAGTTCTTTTAGTTCATGAGTTACACATATTAGGTCAGTAAATTTAGTTGTATATTAACATGCCCCAGTTTTTTAATGCATTATTATCAGTATATTAATGTTGCATTTTCAGTTTGCATGTCAGTACTTTGAGCTATCCAGTATTATAGCATTTCAGTCATAAAGTGTTAATTACTTAATCATATGGGAAGCATAATACCGAGTGGACTAGGGTAAGTCACCCTCAAGTCCCAGAACTACGTGCCCCCATAGGTTGTAAGTCCCCTTTATGGGCATCATTTTAATGATCATGCCAGTATGCCTCTATACCTCTGGCAGGGTATATTGGTCCTCTCGATGGGCGTATACATCAGACTCCACATTTAGCTCATGTGGTTTTATGTCGGTTATTAGTAGCTCCCTTACAGTTCAGTCGGATTCTATTGCATTGACCATGTTATCAACATATTTTAGTATTCAGTCTCAGCATGTTATAAACTTGGTCATTGCATTCAGTTTAGTCATGTACAGTACTTTCAGTATCCTTATCATGTTCATATTATACCATTGCTTTATTGCTTGTTCAGTTATGTTATTATTCAAATTTATTCTATCTGACATTCTCAGTACCAAGTACTGACGCATACTCTGCGCTATGTCTTCTCGTGATATAGGTTCAGCTCCCCAGCAGTTAGATCACGCATAGATCGGTTCCCGATCTTCAGTTCAGCATCATCAATGGTGAGTCCTCATTCTTCGAGGACTAGTGATATGATTATCTTTCTTGTTTTTAGGTTTAGTTTCAGTTTTGCTAGATCTAGCTGGGGGATGTCCCAGCATTTCTAGTCAGTAGAGGCTTTATTTCAGACATAGTTAGTTTCAGCTTTAGTGTTAGAGTTTGACTTTTCATTTGTATTTCAAACTCTCAATGTTTCTTCTATTCAGAATTAGTAATGGGTATTCCTCATCGTTTCAGTTTTATTATGATTAAGCTTTCGCATAGTGTTTACTGTTTCAGTTTATCTTTACGTATGCTTATGATATGCCAGTAGGGTTAGCTTGGGGTCACTCGTGATCCTAGGTACCGTGTTGCGTCCAGGGGGTAGCCTCGGGGAGTGACAACATAACATATATCAATTCAATAATTATGAATATAATTTCAAAAAGAAACAGGAACTCAAGAACTCAAACACTATGATTTTCTTACATACCTGGAAGAAAAAGGTTCTTGAAGAATATTGAAGAATCTTGAAAAAGGACTTGATTAGAAGTCTTAAAACCCTAGCTTGAAGGTAAATAATCAAGAAAACCTTTCTTGAGATTCTTGAATTAGTTTTTTGAAATCTCTATGGCCAAGAATTATGATTTTCATTAGTGATTCATAATTGTATGGAGAAATTTGAGTTGGAAAGGATGGAATTCTTAGAGAAAGACTTACCTTGAAGAAAAATCTTGAAAAAGATTGAAAGAATCTTGAATAGAGTCTTCGACTTTAATTTTTTCCTTAGGGTTTTGCCTTAGGGTTTGAGATAGAAGAGAATGATGAATTAAGAGATGAAAATTTAATTGTTTTGGGTCTTTAATTAGTTAATAAATTTTGTTTAGGGTTACCTAAGAGGTAAAAAGACAAAAATGACATTTTTTAATATTTTCCCGCCGACTAATTCGTCACTGCACTGTATCAGGTTACTAAAATGGTCATAATTTTTTACTCTAAACTTGGATTGTTGCGAAATAGGCGGCGTTGGAAAGAATATTTTAATGCCTTTAATTTGATAGGTTATGGGCCACGTAAATCTTTATATTCTAAGAGATATGATCGTTTAAAATTTATCCAAAGAGAATCTTACATCAAAACTTAATCGGAAAGGAAACTTTCAACTAACTTTGTGTTGGGAGTTTTTTAGTAACCTTAATTGATATCCAAAATCATTCTCACACTAAAGAATTTTACCTTACAAATATGAGCAATTTAAGAATAACCCAATAAGACCTTACATGCAAAATAAAGAATAATTCGGGCCTCAACTTAGAAATTTTTGAAGTCTTACAATATTTCCCTCATGGGATCATTCGTCCTCGAATGACGGTTAAACTGAGCATGAAAACGAAAGAAATTACACTTACTATCTTTCTGACTTCTGAACTTGCGTACTAATATAGGAGAAATTGATTTATACTAAGAGTTTGGAACTGTCTATAGCACATAAGTCAAGAACGATATTGTTTTTGAAAAAAGTCACGCTCTATCTGACGTTATCTTACTTGAGACAAAGAAAATATAGGCATGAAGTAAGTATAGGAAAATTACGCCTTAAGCAATACAACCGTTAGCTTTCAAG
>JAJOOS010002208.1:0-39274 GCA_029582725.1 Solanum chiquidenum
TGAGGGTATAAATGATCCTAAGTGTTTGGGGGAAAGAACCATTGAAGTTTAGAGGGTTTAGAGTTGAAAAACGGAGAAGAAAAGTCGTCAAACACCTTAGGAAGGGAGTGGGGCGTCGCGCCATCCAACGCGCCCCAAAGCAGTCCCTGAATGTGGGGCTCTGGGGTGACGCGCCAGCCAGAGTGCCCCAACTTGGTCTCTGAATCTCAAGGGCTGGCGCCCCACGCCTCTCAGAGCGCCATGGACGCCAGTTCTTCCCATTCTTCCCCCACATTTTCGTACTTGTTCCTTAGCAATGTAGCTATGTTTTCTAGTTAATTCCAACACTCTAAGGTACATCTAAACATCATGAAATCATCCATAAACATGAGATCATGAACCTTGAATCCATAATCCAATTCAAGGAAAGTTAGGATCAAAGTGAAGAGAAGTTAAGAGTCAAGTCTAGAAGTTAAGAAGCAAGTCAAAACAAAGTTTTGGTTTGAATCTGTCATGTATTGAGGGTATAAATGATCCTAAGTGTTTGGGGGAAAGAACCATTGAAGTTTAGAGGGTTTAGAGTTGAAAAACGGAGAAGAAAAGTCGTCAAACACCTTAGGAAGGGAGTGGGGCGTCGCGCCATCCAACGCGCCCCAAAGCAGTCCCTGAATGTGGGGCTCTGGGGTGACGCGCCAGCCAGAGTGCCCCAACTTGGTCTCTGAATCTCAAGGGCTGGCGCCCCACGCCTCTCAGAGCGCCATGGACGCCAGTTCTTCCCATTCTTCCCCCACATTTTCGTACTTGTTCCTTAGCAATGTAGCTATGTATTCTAGTTGATTCCAACACTCTAAGGTACATCTAAACATCATGAAATTATCCATAAACATGAGATCATGAACCTTGAATCCATAATCCAATTCAAGGAAAGTTAGGATCAAAGTTAAGAGAAGTTAAGAGTCAAGTCTAGAAGTTAAGAAGCAAGTCAAAACAAAGTTTTTAAAGTTTTTAAAAGTCTTTTCCAAGTGTTTTAACTTTGTTTTAAGACTTAAAGTTGAAGTTGAGTAAAGATTAAAGAGTAAGTTTGAAGTTCATTTCTTCAAAAGTATATGGGGACTATGTATTCCCAAGAGGGTTTAAAATATTTTCACATTTAAACAAGAAAGGAATCCTCGATTTCCAACGAGCCTTCGGGCTAGTTTTCAGAAAAGAGTAATCGCTTTCTAAATGAAGCAATAGGGGAAACTTTGATTTCCAAGATAACCTTTGAGCTAAGTTTTTGAGCATTAATCTCAAACCACAGAAGAAATATGTTTTTTTTTAAAAAACATAAGAGCTAGTATATTTTGGGAGTAGTATTGAGCACCGAATTTGGGGGCGAGCATGAGTTCATATAACTCACATCTCCATAAAACAATGTAGCCACCATGGATAGAAAAGGGTCATACTTTTTAGATGAACCCTTTTCATAATAGACTAGTGGATCCACTTAGTAGTTCAGGTCCTATACCTCTGGCCAGGTATAGGATGCACTGGCAGCTTGAGGTAGATCGTTGTATCATCACTATAGCTCTTATGTGATGGTTGTCGGTTAGAGAAATTCCCTCAAAAGTTATTGTATTTTTATATACATCAATTTATTGTATTTTTACATACATTTCAGAGTTATGTTGTATCCTTGTATATACACAGAGTTGACATCATGTTTTAAACAGTTTTTCTTTATATTGCACTTGTTTTAAACTGCTTTATATTGAAATGAATTCAGTTAAGTATTCATGAGTTGAGAAGAGCCAAGGTAAGTTTTTCTTTCAGACTCCCTTTTAAACCTATGTTGTTTAGTATTCCAACTCGCATACTCGTACATTCAATGTACTGATGTCAGTTGGCCTGCATTGTCTTATGATGCAGATACATGTAACTAGGATCGGCATCCAGCGCATCGTTGATCCAGTGAGCAGTTCAGAGTCTGTTGGTGAGCCTCTTTGCATTCCGGATGACTCTTTTCCATTGTTTTCAGTTTAGTATTAGTTCATTAGGATGTCATGGGCCTATCCCGACATCCATCTCAGCTGTTTAGAGGTTTCATAGACGGATAGTCAGTTAGTTAATTTAGTTGTCTTTACTTTTCGTTTCATATGCTAAAGACTTGAGTTTGCCTTAATGGCCAGTTGAATGTTCCTTTATGATATTCTAGTTCTTCATAAATGTTTATGTGATGAGTTAAGTCTTCCATTGAGTTAGTAAGCCAGGCCAAGGGTCCGCTTGAGGTCAGCAATGGTCTTCGAGTGCCAGTCCCGCCCAGGGTGTAGGCTCGGGGCGTGACAATCGGAATTTTGGAATTCTTGAAATAACTCTCTTTCTTGAGAATGCTGCTTTGGCACTGGGTTTTGCCGCTTTAGTGGGCCGTTGTAACGGGGTAGTGACTATTGTGGCGGGCCCGACGTGAATTAAAGTCGTTAATAAACACCTAAACGACCTCATTATGCACTTTTCGATTTTTTGAGCTAAGAAACGACCCCCAGGCGACTCTTACTCATTTTCACCATTCTTTAGGCTAAAGGTAAGCTTTTCACTCCCCGAATCCATTGGGTGAATATTGATGGGGGAGGGTTTTGTTATAAATTCTATGGTGGAAAAAGCCCTAAATTGAGTATTAGGATCTTGGGTTTGGTCTAGGGTTATTGGATTTGTTATAATCCGGATAATTAGACCTTTGATCGTTGATCCTTGCATATAAATTGTTGTTTGTAGACCTAGAACAAGCGGAAAGGGAAGATTCAAGTGCCTTAGGGGATTCAAGCTTGGATTTGAGGTAGGTGATGGTTGTGATTCTATGATTGTGTCATGTATGTGTGTTCTTGCTTCATTATGATGCGTGTATGTATGCGAATGTTACATTATAGATCACATTTGTTGTAAATGAGAATAATTGAATAATTGTATGCCATAAATCACCTCTTGTTGTATGATTGTGAGAATATACATTGTGATTGTGATTGTGGTTTGTTGAATGGGCGGGTGTCACAATCCGACACACTAACTTGGATCGGATTGCCACGTTCTGGTATAAACATGGGATCGACTACCACGTTTCAGCATAAATTACTTAGATCGGATTGTCACATCCCGGCATAAACATGAGATCGGCTGCCACATTCCGGCATAACTAACTTGGATCGTATTGCCACGTTCCGACATAAACATGGGATCGGCTGCTACGCTCTGGGATAATTAAATTCGATCGGATTGCCACGTTCTGGCATAAATATGGGATCGAATTGCCACGTTCCGGCATGCTAACTGTTTAAGTTTATGTTCTATGAGAGGACCATTGAATTGGGTTCCGTGAGAGGACCATTGAATTATGTTGTGTATGTACTTGTGATGAGTTCTTTCATATCTAATGATGATTGATATTGGAAGATGGTATGTTGCTCTAAATTAATATAACTGTGATATGTGAGAATCATGAGGTTGTTCATTGTTCGTATATGTTGATGATATTGTATATGTTCGATATGTGCATGTGATTATATTGTTGTATTGACTAATGCACGTTACACTTAGTGGGATAGCCACGTGATCCTACCAGTACACGGTGGTTGTGTACTGATACTGCACTTGCTCTTTCTTTGTTGAGTATAGAGCATCTTCAGGTGGCTATTGATAGACCCCAGCTAGGTGACTATGAGCATGACTGGATTCAAGGGTGAGCCAATTCTTTCAGCCTTCCGTGGATCTTCCTTTTTTAAGTCATCTCTTTTCAGACTTAGACTTTTTGTTTAAGGTGTTGTTAGTTTTGGGGTTGTACCCCTTGTTCTTAAGCTTATCATTAGTAGAGTTTTGGTATATTGACTTTCAGGTTCTAGGTTAATTCTTCCGCATTTATTAGTTATTGTTGAACTTTTGTTAGAGTTTATGGAAACTCTATTTCCTTTCCTTAGAATTTGACTTATATGCCGTAGTTTTTAGATTGATTGCTTGGTTTGCGTTGTAGTAGTGGTTCTCCCACCGGATGGTTAGTGTGGGTGCCAATCACGACGGTCTGGGTCGCAACAAAGTTGGTATCAGAGTCTAGATTCGTTGATCTCATTGTACCAAAACGAGTCTAGTAGAGTCTTGCGGAATAGTACAAAAACATCCGTACTTTTCTTCAAGAGGCTATATGACTTAAGGAAAAACTCACTTCTTTCTAGTCCTTCTTGCTATGACTTGAATCCAATTGGTATCTGGGTAACACAAATTGGTATCTTTCCTCCTTCACTCTATGTTCCGAACTAGAGCAACAAAAGTGGTAACACCATCACTAGCAAGAGAGGATGTGTATAGACTACTGACAGTCGATTAGAGTCACCATTTGGAACAAGCATCCATTTCCTCGGATAGATGACCTTTTTGACCAATTGCAAGGTGCATCGGTTTTCTCTAAGATTGATTTAAGGTCTGGTTACCATCAGTTAAAGGTTGAGGTGGTTAAGAATTGGGTTCGACCAAATTCTGTGATTGAAATTAATAGTTTTGTGGGGCTCGCTAGCTATTATTGTCGCTTGTGGTATGAGTTGAGTCTAATTGGTATCTCCCGATTCCAATTGGTATCTCAACGAAGTGAAGACGTCGTGGTCACGACTAAGGGGCCACAAGCAAAGCAAATTGAAAACTGAGAAGGTTCCAATTGGTATTTGACCTTAGAGGGGTGTGAATGCATGGATGATTAGGAATGGTCATCCATGGAGCGAAATAATTAATTAAATTTTTTGACTTACTAGTAAATTGTATCTTGGAAACTTTGAATACGTGCTTCTGGTTGTATGAATTAGCTGCAAATGTTAAGTTGTAATTGCTTGAATATGATGAGGTGATTATGTGCACAATAGATGTGTGTCTGAACTTTGATATGTACAATATATTGGCCTGGTCGTTGAAGTTAGGCAAGTTGTAAATACTTGAGTATCGTGAAATTTGTTGTCAAAGGAAGATCTTGACTAAGGATCGTGTAAGTGTCTGGGTGTATACTGGGGATGTGTGGGTTGTGGTGCTGAATTGATAAGAATGAATTGGTTCGTGTATCGTGGGATTGACTGGCGGTAGATAATGATTATCCTAGTTATGAGCATTATTCTAAAATTCCTAAGTAAAGCTGGGAACCTTTGTGGAATTTAGAAAAGAAAAGAACCCCAAAAAAAATATTGACAAAGGTTCCATTTTCGTTATGACCACTGGGGTGGGATTCTTCCTTCCAAGGCGAGACCGCCAGTGCGGGATTTCTCCCTCCAGAGCGAGATAGGACGAGACAGAATCTCAGCCTTGTATCCCATATTTTCCTTAGTCATATTATGGATCCTGAATCGTACTCGAACTAACCCTCGCGATCTAATTCAGTGTTCAGAAATCGAATGCAATTTATAAAGTGTGTTAAAATTGTGGAGAACTTGGGCTTATGAGGAGGAAATCAGTGAGGTCGTAGAGACCGAGGAAATGGTAATGTAGGTAGAGGAGTAGTGCAGCCAGTCAAGGAGGTTGCCCATCAGGACGACATGGCTCATTTATATGTTTTTCTAGGCAAGACTGAGTTTGAGGTCTGTGATGCAATGGTCACTAATGCTGCTCTTGTCTGTGCCCGAATGGCTATTCTTTTGTGCGGTGTGGGTTCTACTTATTCATATGTGTCAGTTCAATTGCCTTGGGATTTGATGTGGTTTGTGATATACTTAATGCCCTCATCCATGTTTCTACCCCAGTTGAAGAGTCAGTCATGGTCATCCTTGTATATCGTGTTTGTCCTGTTGTGTTTATGGATTTTCAAATTTTGGTTGATTTGGTTATGCTGGATATGACTAACTTGATATAATATTAGGCATGATTTGTTTGTCCCCCTATTATACCTGGCGTAATCGTAATACTAAGTCGGTAACTTTAGAGATTCCCATTAGGGAAAGGTTAGAGTGGGAAGGGGGTATAAGCCTAAGTCAGCTAAGGTCATATATTTCATGCGGGGTAGGAAACTGGTGGGGCAAGATTGTTTGAAATTGGCTCATATTCGGGATGTTGCGGTCGAATCCCCCTCTATTGAGTCTATTCATGTGGTGTTAGAATTGAGAGAGCTTAAAGCTCAAATCCAAGAGCTTCATGATAAAGGTTTCATCCGTCCTAGTGCTTCCTCGTGGGGTACCCCTGCCTTGTTTGTTAAGAAGAAGGAGGATGTTATAAGGATTGGTGAATTCATCTTAAGCTATAAAGGAGGGAATTAATACCAGAATGACAAGCTTATAGATAAAGAAAGTCCAATTGAGTATACTTGTGTGAAGTAAATTGAAGTATTTTAGTAAGGAAGTACGTAAAAATTGGGTTAGCCCTCTGAATTTTATGAGTATCGTGTTGATGAAAGATTGGCTTCGTTGTGATAGTTACGACTGACTAAGCGTAATGGTAATAAGAGTTCGTGATAGATTGTGATGAGATGCAACTATATAATACATTGTTAGTTAAGCAAATTTTTGGATAGTAATTACGACTTGCGAGTATCTAAGGTTATGGTTTTCTAATATTTGGTGAGTAACAGGGTTGTATGGAAAGTTTTGAGAGATGGTGGGACACCATTCGAATATAAATTAAAGAGCTAGAGTCATAATGAAGAAAAATAGTGGGAGGTAGTACAACCTTTAGAGAGAGGCGAGAGCAAGAATATTTTATTTAATTGCAAAGGCTAAAGAGATATCTTTAGAGGGATAGATAATTGGGTTTAGAGATGCGTAATTTCATTCGTTTTGTTGTGGCTATGGTAATAGTGTCACAAGTCCATCAGATTGGCTAAAAACTATTGAAAAAGACTTGAGAAAGGAGTGTACGGACATTAGCTTGAATGTGATGACAAGTGCCTGGTTTTGTTTTTTAGTCCAGTAATGAGTATGATCGAATTTTTTGCGAAATATATGGTAAGATCGTGAGATGCGATCAATGATAAATGGAGATTCATTAATTCATAAAATCTTCAAGGTACAAGCTAATGTTGATAGAGAAAGGGATTGTGTTATACGGTGGAAATTGCAGTTCAGATTTTTCATTGTGAGTCTACATTCGTGGTGATGTATTTTTTCAAGGTATGAATTGGCAAGGTGAGGAATGATCAATTATATGTGATATTGAACATTTGAAAGGACATACACCTGGGTTGAGTTGTAAAGTTGATTACTATTGATCGTTAAAGTACCTAAGAAAGGTTTTCATTTAAAAAGTGTTGGTTTAAAATAAGGTAAAAGGTCGAAGTGTTTATGATGGTTGTTAGTATTGTGAGTATGATTCACTAGCTATGCTCTCGTGTGTTTTCACTTTTATGGGTGGATTAGGGGTACCAAATCTTGCGATGCTCTCTTGGTTGAGTAGGAAGATTGGGAAGATTTGGTTATTTCGAATGACATAATTGGTGTTGCCTTGGAGCAGTTAAAGTATTTTGGTGGTTCTACATGTACCACCTTGCTTATGAGAATTTATAAAAGAGCTACTCTACGTATTTATGGTTGTCTGACAATCTAATATTTCATCTTGTCGTCGAGGTCATGTATCGATTATGTGTGGTTGAATGTGGGGATCATTGGGTCCAATTCTACTGTTCTTAAGAGGTAATCTATAATTACTAAATTTAACATTTTGATAGCGTTGTTGGAGGGGTGGTATGCTTAGACATATCCCTCGATGAGTATCTGATTTCTAAAGATAAAAAAATTGCTATAACTTAAGCTCATGGGAATTTATGTTGTGGGATGGAGATGTTGGTAAGAACTATGATTGGTTGGGTATTATGAATGTGTGTTGGTTTGTTCAGGTTTACTTCTAATTGTAGTGAGTATTGATTTAGAATTTTATCATGGTTATATGAGAAATGATTCGTCCTGATGTTTGTGTCAAGATCCTTGATAACATGTGGCAGAGGTGTGTACGATCAATTTTGGTGGTTGTTGGGAATCGTTTTGTTGTTAGTTAAGTTTACATACAACAATATTTATCACTCGAATGTTGAGATGACTTCATTGAGGCATTGTAAGTGAGGAGGTGTAGGTACTCAATTGGTTGGTTTGAGGTTTGAGGTTTGAGATGTGAAACCTTAGGGGGTAATAAGATTCAGTAAGAAGAGCATGCTAACAAGTATCCCCAGTAATTCGACGATTCAGATACTACTCTACCCTTACCTTAATCAGTCTTTCCTAGTTGATCACTCGGGGACGAGTGATGGGTAAATTGGTATCTATTGTAACGACCTGATTTCCTTAGTTATGGAAAAGTCAATGGAGAAAGAATTGGGATCAGAAAACTTTTTCGTAGTAACTTGGAATTTCCTAGCCTATGCCAGATTTGGACGAAATCGGAGTCTTTAAGGTGTAGGGAAATCTGGTAACAATCGGGTGAATCATTTATGATTTTGATTATATGAGTAGTTAGATAACTTGTTAAGAAATCCGTACAACTTTGCGGAATTGAATTCGGGCGAGTAGAGCTCCCGGAATCGATCTTAGCGTAGTAATTACTGAGCGTTGTGGGTTAGAGATGTGTTGTGAAATGAGAATTTTGGAATTCTTGAAATAACTATTTGTCTCGAGAATGCCGCTTTGGCGCTGGGTTTTGCCGCTTTGGCGAGGACACTGTGGCGGTCCCGACACAAATTAAAGTCGTTAATAAACCCCTAAACGACTTATTATGTACTTTTCATTTTTTTTGAGCTAATGAACGACCCCCAGACGACTCTTACTCGTTTTTCATCATTCTTGAGGCTAGATGTAAGCTTTTCACTCCCCGGATTCATTTTTCGATCCGTAGAACGTTATAGAATGAGTGAATATTGATGAGGGAGTTTTTGTTTATAGATTCTATGGTGGAAAAATCCCTAAATTGGGTATTAGGATCTTGACTTGGTCTAGGGTTATTGGGTTTGTTATAATCCGGATAATTAGACATTTGATTGTTGATCCTTGCATATAAATTGTTATTGTAGACCTAAAACAAGCGAAAAGAGTCTGAAAAGGAAATATTCAAGTCCCTTAGGGGATTCAAGCATGTATTCGAGGTAGGTGATAGTTGTGATTCTATGATGGTGTGATGTATGTTTGTTCTTGCTTTATTATGATACATGTATGTATGTGAATGTTGCATTATTGATCACACTTGTTGTAAATGAGTATAATTGAATAATTGTATGTCATGAATCTCCTCTTGTTGTATGATTGTGAGAATATACATTGTGATTGTGATTGTGGTTTGTTGAATGGGCGGGTGACACGATCCGACACACTAACTTGGATCGGATTGCCACGTTCCCCCATAAACATGGGATCGACTGTCACATTTCGGCATAACTAACTTGGATCGAATTGCCACGTTCTGACATATACATGGGATCGGCTGCCACGTTCCGGTATAACTACCTTGGATCGAATTGCCACATTTCGGCATAACTTACTTGGATTGAATTGCCACGTTCCGACATAAACATGGGATCGACTACCACGTTTCGGCATAACTAACTTGGATCAAATTGCCACGTTCCGGCATGTTAACTGTTTGAATTTGGATTCCATGAGAGGACCATTGAATTGGGTTCCGTGAGAGGGCCATTAAATTGTGTTTGTGTATCTACTTGTGATGAGTTCGTTCATATCTAATGATGATCGATATTGGAAGACGGTATGTTGCTCTAAATTGATATAACTGTGATATGTGAGAATCGTGAAGTTGTTCATTATTCGTATATGTTGATGATATTGTATATGTTCGATATGTGCATGTGATTATATTATTGTATTGACTAATGTATGTTACACTTAGTGGGATAGCCGTGTGATCCTATCAGTACACGGTGGTTGTTTACTGATACTGCACTTGCTCTTTCTTTGTTGAGTACAGAGCATCTTCAGGTGGCCATTGATCGACCCCAACTAGGTGACTATAAGCGTGACCGAACTCAAGGGTGAGCCAGTTCTTTCAGGCTGTCATGGATCTTCCTTGTTTAAGTTCACTCTTTTCGAACTCAGACTTTTTGTTTAAGGTGTTGTTAGTTTCGGGGTTATACCCCTTATTCTTAGACTTGTCGTTAGTACAGTTTTGGTACATTGACTTTCAGGTTCTAGGTTAATTCTTCCATATTTGTTAGTTATTGTTGAACTTTTGTTAGAGTTTATGGAAACTCTATTTTCTTTCCTTAGTATTTGACTTATATGCCGTAGTTTTTAGATTGATTGCTTGGTTTGCGTTGTAGTAGTGGTTCTCCCACCGGATGGTTAGTGTGGGTAGGGGTGTACAAGCCAAACCGTAAAGTCAAACCGAACTGGCGAATCAAATCAAACCGGAATAAATCAAATCAAAAGATTTATGGTTTGATTTGGTTGGTTTGGCGGTTGAAAAAAACCCCGACCACTCTTGGTTTGGTTTGGTATTAAAAGAAAAAAAGTCAAACTGAACCCAACCAAACCGACATAATATATATATAATTTTATTTTATTTATACATAAAAAATATTATTTATAATCTACTTTGTTAATATATTTTATTTCAAATTTGGGCTTGTACAATTTTGTAAATATTATATTATATATATATATATACAATTTTATTTTATTTATAGATAAAAAATATTATTTATAATCTACTTTGTAATTAATATATTTTTAGTTAGTTCATAGTTTTCAATGTTTATATATTTTATTTCAAATTTAGGCTTGTAAGATTTGTAAATATTTTATTTTATATTAAGATCCGAAGTTACAATTATATTGTTATAGTTTTTCAAATTCGAAGTTAACTATTTACTTTGTAAATATTTTATTTTGTATTCAGTTTGCCTGTAGCCTTTAGTTATTAATTTAACATAATGAACGTTGATATTTTAAAAAAATATTTTGTACTCGTGTGAATTTTACCGTCTTTTCAAAAATTTCTATTCATTTAACATTTTTTAAGTTTAGCTTATCACACTGGTAAGTGAAAATATATTTGATATCTTTTTCAAATACTGTATAGTTGTAAAAAACCAAAAGAACTGACTAAAGCCGAAATAAAAAAAAAGACTTTATGTGGTTTGATTTGGTGTTTAGATTTAATAAACCGACATAATTGGTTTAGATTTTTTAAAATGAAAAATCAAATCAAACCGACCTATGTAAACCCCTAAGTGTGGGTGCCAATCACGATGGTCTGAATCGTGACACCTAGCTACTTCTGACAAACATATTTCCGATGAATTAAATTAAAACACAATAAAATGTTACATGTTTTTAGTATATATAATTATAAAAATATAATATATTTAAAATCATAAATTTTAAATTAATAACATACTAAAACGTCAATAACCCTTATTATGAATTTCCCACGGTCAATTTCGTTTTGAGATTTTCAACAAGTATATTTTTGATGGATTATGTCCAAACTCAATTGGATATATACGTATTTTTTTTATATAATCACAAAAATATCATATCATATTTAAGTCTGCAAATTTCAAAAATACATCTCTCCAAAATTATTTATTAAGTCAAACATTATCGTATAAAACAAAATCAAGGAAGTAACACATATACAAACCCTAGATTTCCTCAGGAAAAATAACAAATCCAAAACTTCACATACATCAACATACATAAAAAATACCAAAAAAAACAAAAAAAGTCTCTTCATAACTAAAATTTTCATTTCATTTTTCTTACCATAATCTTTTTTTTTTCTTCACATCAATATTGCATAACGCATACTATCACTAACCATAAGATGATTCATTTCAGAAATTTGTGAAAATTCACCAGAAACCCAAACTCCATCCGTTCCATTGATTCGAGGATGATTTAAGCACGAAAATAAGGTAAATGGAGCGCGAAAAACGCCACAAATGATCGAAAACCCGGTCCAATTATGTTGCCTTGTTGATCTAGCTGTTCCACTTCTATTATTTTCACCTCTACAAATATTTGTCATATTTTCATCAGCTACTCTTGGACTTTTTCCCATATTTTGTAAATTTTGCCTTATTGATACTAATAACCTCCACATGATTATATATATAAGGGGGTGAAGAGTTTTTTTTTTTTTTTTTGGGTTAGGTTATTAATGGAGTTTTTTTTTTTTGAAGAGTTGTTATAGAAATATTGGGACAAGTTGATAGAATAGTTTCTTTTTTTGGTGGTGGAATTGCTAGTGCTAGTAGTTATCATGTAAAGTTTATATGGGTGCTTTGCTTTTGAGGACTTTCACTTTGTGAGTTTTTCTTTATTGCAAGTGTATATAGGGTGGATCTAGAAGTTAAATTATGAGTTGGTTAATTATAATATTTTTTAAGAATTAAAAAAAAAATTACTTTGTGAATTTTTATTATTATTAATAGTGTATATATAGACAGAGTTAAAAGTTTAGATACGATTTAAAAAGATTACTTATTATGAATGAATATTAAAATTTACTACGCAAAATTTTATTTTAAAATTCAGAATTGATAAAATTAAAATTATAATTACACTTCCAAAAACATATATTTGTATATTAATTCTAGGGATAAGGGTCTGAAAAATACCCCAACTTTGGTCGAATTTGTTGTTGCGATACTAAACTTTCATGAGGACCTATTACCTCCCTAGACTATTTAATACCATATTTTAAACATATATATTTGCCCACGTGGACATAAAAAATAATGCAAAATTATAAATAATAATGTGTCCACGTGGACACATATATACCTTTAAAATACACTATTAAATAGTTCAGGGGGTAAAAAATACACTATTAAATAGTCTAGGGAGGTAATATGTCCTCATGAAAATTTAGTATCGCAACAGCAAATTCGACCAAAGTTGGGATATTTATCAGACCCTTATCCCTTAATTCTAATATGATTACTTAAAGAAAGTAGAAATAATGATTTAAAATATATTAATAATATATAAATTATTTATACTGTCGTGCATAAAACTTTAAAAGTTCTTTCTTTTCTACACTATTCTTGTTTTTGCTAGTGGGGTCTTATTGATAAGCCAAATTGCCGACAAAGCTTCCTACTTATAATTTGTTTTGTTAGAAAAGATCAATGTATGATCACTCAAACATTTAATTTTAATTCTTTTTTTATTTTGTGTGTGGGGGAGATTTTGGTAAATGAGAAATAGAAAGTAAAATATTTGTTAAGTACATAATTGAACAAGGTGTAAATTGTTGAGAAAATACATTTGATCTTAGTTTTTCAAATTTCATTCTTTTAGATAAATCGAAATATATATACGTAACATGAAATATTAAATAAAATAAGTTTTATATTTAATAATGGTTAGAAATGCAATAAACTCAGATTCAATTGGCAAGAATCCATTTTTGGATCGTATCGATAAAAAATGAGTTCAAAACTTGGATAAAGGTCGTTAAGAAATGCCATTTCTATTTAATATGATATTACATTCGATTTAACTAAAATCACACATTTAATCATTAAAAAAAAAGTCAGTCTAAAACTAGGATAGGAATTTCTTTAATTTCGAATGACTTGAGCTTATTGTGGCTCTCTTCTTTGATAAAGACAACTTTGTTTAGATGGTGATTAAATTTTGTTATGTTTTTTTTAAAAAAATCGTTTAAAAATTATACTTATTTGATTAATATGAATTTATATGATGATAAATTTATGTGTAAAGTTTTAACACTTCATACAAAATTTAATTTCAATTCCAAAAATTAAATCTAAAGTTTCTAATTATGAGTACAAAAATTCTTATCATTCCACCACAATCGGCAATTGAAATTTTAATTTTTACATGGATAGAATATGTAATGTTTTGCTATATTACTTTTCTTTTTTCCCTAAAAGATGGGACTATGACAGTAGAGCACTTGCTAACCATTAAGAAAGTCCTTTCTAATATATTGTAATATTTTATTGAAATTCCTTTTGATATATTAAAGGGAAATTAGGCACTAATATTCCACACTAAGTTTCAGTTAAAAGATTTTAAAAAAAAACACTCTTAAGGGACAATAATCCGTGTTTAGAACACTAGGACGATAGGACCACAAGAAAAAGGAAAAATACTTTTTTTATATATATTCTTAGTGGCGGAGGTAAGCTTTATAACGAGAATTTAATATAGAGTTTAAATATATATGTGAAAAGTATTCAAATCAATTTTGTGACGAACAAATTTTATTTACACACTGAATTGAGTTGTCATTATAAATTTGTATCGGTCACTAATTTTATTTAGTGACAGATTATATATATGAATAAATTATTAGCTATGAATGATTTTGCAATTGAACAACAATGAGATTTATAGTTAATACTATCTTTTATTCTTATAATAATAATAATTTTAGAAATTCAAAGCATCCAATATTAAAAATTTAAAATCAATTTCTATTAAATTTAAATTTTAAATCGGTCCGTCTAGAATTTTAAATGTATACAAACCAGACCACATGATTAGGTACGATTGTACCACAAGATCTAATTATTATATTATCTCTTTCTTAAGCAATATTTACACACTTTAATTTTTGATTATTGAGAAAAGTAGGTCAAGTACTTTAATTAATAAAGAAAAAATAGAGTACATTGAACAACATACATGATAACGAATTTGATGAAGTAATGAATAAGACAACACGAAAAAGAAATATTGCAATTTGCAATAGTAACACAAAACAATTATTAAGCACATTTTATTTTTATTTCACGATTACTTAGTAAATCTGAAGAAATTTAAATGATTAAGATGACATCTAACACTACCTCATTCATTTCACCGCTAACTATTATCGTGTCGTCGTTACCATTCATCATCAACTACACCTTTATAATTGTTTTTCAGTTATTAACTATTATCATCCTCAGTCTGATTATCGTCAATTACCACATTTATTTATTAACACCACTAATGTAATTTATAATAATCATCACAACAAAATTATTTACAATCATTACTATAATAATCACTAATCATAACTGATAATAATCGATATATACTGTTAATTACTATTATCGAACACTATTGTTATTAACTGTTACTATTATTCACAATAAATATCAATTGCTATTATTAACTATTTCTTTGAGAAATATTTAATAATTTTTTAAAAATAATTTCTATTGAATACAAATTCAAATTAATTGAGTCCAATACGAGATTATTAGTAGTAAAAAGAAGAAATTTCTGAAAATTATTATACAAACACTAATGAGGATGAAGTAGACTCCACTGTATAGTAAGTCAAAACTAATAATAAAAGCAAGATTATGTAAAGCTAAAATCTGAAATAAATTATACTAATTTTTATAAAAAAATTATAATTTTGATCATATTGATTGGGAAATTGCTTAACCCACCATCCTTTTTGTATATTAATATTTAAAAATAATTTATTTCCATAGTTGTGGCTTATTGAAGTCAAACTATATTGTCAAACTATGTCCATATTACAGAATAGATAGATTTGAAAATTATTTATTTTAAAAACATTTACAAATGATATTCTTGTGATGTTTTTTTTATTAGAGGTTATGATGGAAATTGAATATCTAATAACAAATCTTAAAATAATAGAAAAAAGTGGACTATAGCACACGGGATCAACTCACGCTATTAATAAGGTCATAACGGACTTTCATGAAAAAATTCAGCAAAAAACAAGCCGGAATCCAGAATCACCAAAAATTCATGAACTATATAGCACACGAAAATCGATAAAATCTAGTTTTTCCTGCTTTGGGGATCTTTTGAACTTGAAAATGCGCATGTTTGCCCCTCGGGACCAACTCACGCCATTGATACGGTCTTAACGGCCGTCCATGAAATATTTCAGCCAAAAACAAGCAGGAATCCCGAATCACCAAAAATCCATAGACTATAGAACACGAAAATTGGTAAAATCTAGTTTTTCCTATTTTGGGGATCGTTTGAGTTGAAAATGCGTCCGTTTTCGCCTCGGGACCAACTCACGCCATTAATAAGGTCTTAACGGACTACAATGAAAAAATTTGGCGAAAAAAGGTGGAGGATTTGTGGCTTAGGTCGCAAGTTCAAGCCCCACACCATGCAAAGTGAAGCCCGATATTTAAGTGAAGAAGGGTAGAGGGGCGGGCCCATTATCCACCGAGTTTAGATGGCTGTGATTGGTCTAAAGGGCAAGTCACAGACGGATTTCTCGGTTATCAAAAAAAAAATCAGAACAAAACAAGCCGGAATGCTGAATCACCAAAATTTTATAGACTATTGCACACGAAAATTGGTAAAATCTAGTTTTTCCTATTTTGGGGATCGTTTGAAGTTGAAAATGTGTCCATTTTTGCCTCGGGACCAACTCACGCCATTGATACGGTCTTAACGGCCGTCCATGAAATATTTCAGCCAAAAACAAGCAGGAATCCCGAATCACCAAAAATCCATGGACTATATAGCATACAAAAATTGGTAAAATCAGGTTTTTCCTGTTTTGGGATTGTTTGAAATTGAAAATGCGCCAATTTTCCCCTCGAGACCAACTTACGCCATTAATAAGGTCTTAGCGGACGTCTATGCAAAATTTCGACCAAAAACAAGACGGAATCCTAAATCACCAAAAATCCATGGACTAAAGCACACAAAAATCGATAAAATCTAGTATTTTCAGCTTTGGGGCTTGTTTGAACTTGAAAATGCGTCTGTTTGCCCCTCGGGACCAACTCACACCATTAATAAGGTATTAACGGACGTCCATGAATTTTTTTAGCAAAAAACACGCCGAAATCCCAAATCACCAAAAATCCATGGACTATAGCACACGAAAATTGATAAAATATGATTTTTCCTGCTTTAGGGATCGTTTGAACATGAAAATACGTCTGTTTTCCCCTCGGGACCAACTCACGCCATTAATAAGGTCATAACGGACTTCCATGCAAAATTTTGGCAAAAAACAAGCCGAAATCCTGAATCACCAAAAAACTATGGACTATAGCACACGAAAATCAATAAAATCTGGTTTTTCCTTCTTTGGGGCTCGTTTGAACTTGAAACTACGCTCGTTTTCCCTAGGGACCAACTCATGCCTTTAATATGGTCTGAACAAACGTCCATGAAAAATTTCAGCCAAAAACAAGTTGAAATCCTAAATCACATAAAATTCATGGACATATCACACAAAAATCGGTAAAAATTTATTTTTCCTGCTTTGGGGCTCGTTTAAACTTGAAAATGCGCCCGTTTTTCCCTTGGGACAAACTTATGCCATTAATAAGGTCTTAACGGACGTCCATGCAAATTTCGGCCAAAAATAAGCCGAATCACAAAATATTCATGAACTATAGCTCACGAAAATTGATAAAATCTATTTTTTCCTGCTTTGGGGCTTGTTTGAACTTGAAAATATGTCTGTTTACCCCTCGAGACTAACTCACGCCATTCATTGGGTTTTAACGGACTTCCATGAAAAATTTCAGCCAAAAACAAGTCGAAATCGTGAATCACCAAAAATCCATGGACTATAGCACACGAAAATTGGTAAAATCTGGGTTTTCCTACTTTGGAGCTCGTTTGAACTTGAAAATGCGCCCGTTTCCCCTTCGTGACCAAATCATGCCATTAATGATGTCTTAACGGATGTCCATGAAAAAATTAAGCCAAAAACAAGCCGGAATCCCGAATCACAAAAAAATTATTGACATAGCACACAAAAATCGCTAAAATCTGGTTTTGCGTTCGTTTGCCGCTCAAGACCAACTCACGTCATTAATAAGGTCTTAACGAACTTTCACGAAATTTTTTGACCAAAATCAAGCTGAAATCCCGAATCACCAAAAATCTATGGTTATAGCACATGAAAATCGGTAAAGTCTGGTTTTTCCTACTTTGGGGCTCGTTTGAACTGAAAAATGCGCATGTTTGTCCCTCGGGACCAACTCACACCAATAATGTCTTAACGGACGTCGATGAAAATTTTTGGTAAAAAACAAGCCGGAACCCCGAATAAACAAAAATCCATCGATTATAGTACACGAAAATCAGTAAAATCTGGGTTTTACTGCTTTGGGCTTGTTTGAACTTGAAAATGCGCTCATTTTCCCCTCGAGACCAGTTCACGAAACTAATAAGGTCTTAATGGATGTCCATGAAAATTTTCGGCCAAAAACAAGCCGGAATCCTAAATCACCAAACATCCATGGACTTATTACACACGAAAATCGGTAAAATCTTATTTTTCTGCTATGGGGATCGTTTGAACTTGAAGATGCGCATGTTTGCCTCTCGGGACCAACTCACGCCATTAATAAGGTCTTAACGGACGTCCATGAAAAAATCTGCAAAAAACAAGCCGGAATCTCGAATCACCAAAAATCCATGGACTATAGCACACGAAAATAGGTAAAATTTGATTTTTTCTGCTTTGGGGCTCGTTTGAACTTGAAAATGCGTTTGTTTTCCCCTCGGGACCAACTCACACCATTAATAAGGTCTTAATTGACTTTCATGAAAAATCCTGGCAAAAAACAAGCCGGAATCCCGAATCACCAAAATTCCATGGACTATAGCACACGAAAATTGAGAAAATCTAGTTTTTCCTGCTTTGGGGCTCGTTTGAACTTGAAAATGCATTTGTTTGCCCTTTGGGACCAACTCACTCCATTAATAAGGTCTTGATGGATTTTCATGAAAAATTTCGACTTCAAGGCGCCAAATACATGGACTAATACAGACGAAAAAATAAGAAAGTCGCGTAATTCCTAGTAGTTAACTTGTAAATGCGAAAATATGCCTTAAAATAATGACAAACTATCTGTAATGCTCTCCCAACTCACTACGGAGGTTTGAATTAAAAAAAATTGGATTTCATTTCCAGGTGCCAAAGGCGTCAAATTCATGGGTTAATACACACGAAAAACTTAGAAAGTCACATAATTCCTAAAAGTTGGCTCATAAATACGAAAATATGCCTTTAAAATGATGAGACTATACACAATGCTCCTCAACTAATTACAGAGGTCCTCATAAGGTTTTTTTTTATATCATTTTTCGGATGCCCAAGACACAATTCATAGGCTAATACTTACCAAAAGTTAAGAAAGTCGCGTAATTACTAAAAGTTGGCTCATAAATATGAAAATGTCTTAAAAATGAATGGACTTACGTATTGCTCCTCAACTCATTACGGAAATTCTCATAAAGTTTTTTCAAATTTGATTTCTCTGTTTTTTGACATACAAATCTACTGAGAAGACAAACAATCTCAAACAAATTTGGGCAACAACTCGACACTCAAATAAATCATACATTGTACCTATCGAGCTGCGTCAATTCTCGACTATTTTCTTTACATAACCAAATCATGAATAAATTTACAATGTTAACATGTTTGGCAAATTACCTCTTGAATTACATAGCCCAGATTTGATTCAGTTTCCTGATCTTGGGAGCTAAAAAGAATTACTTTACACAAATTTACGGAGAGGAAATACAAAATCTAGAACAGGAAAAGAAAAAAGAAAAAAGAAAAAAAATGTATAATACAATTGCATATATATACTACTCTCCATGGACCATAGCAGACTGAAAGGGTACTCTCTTGATTTCCACAAAGGTTGAAAATTCCTTGTTCATAGGTTGTTTCCATGGTTCACCATCCACCTGCATATAGGCTTCTTTCCATTCGCCGCCTCGTAATTCAAACCTAATTGCTGAAGCCTATAAAATAGAACAGATATTTTGTAATTCAAACAACTTGGACCAGCTTTCGGTGACAATGTCAAACAAATGAACTGATGGAAACATGAATATGAGCCATGGCATTCTCTTTGCAAACGTGTGTGTGGGAGGTGAGGAATGGGTGGGGTGTTATTCACGTCCTCTGTTGTGACACCCCCCAAAAGAACCATAGACTTAATTGAAACCTATATTGCAAGGTTTTTTGGTCAGGTCTAGATAGTGGGATTAAGCACCAATGTGTAGCAAGCGCACTTTGTTACCCCTACAAAGAAGGGGACACCAATTTCAGGAGATCCTTTAATACATGCCAAGCCTTCAACACTAAGCAATGGTGGATTTTGAGAACTACCAACTCACTTTGGAGTGAGTTCATGAAAGCCAAATACCTCACTAATATCCATCCTATCTTGATGTAAAAGCAGATTATTCATTCTCATAGCTGGAAATTATGATATTAATTTCTAGTTGTTTATCAAAAAAAAAAAAAAGAGTGATAAAAAGACTGCTGATGCCAACATCCTTTTGGTTATGATATATGGTCTAGCATTGGACCTCTTCACCAGATGGTTCCCCTTGGCCTTACCTAGGGAACATTAAGATGAAAGAGGTCCAGAAGAATGGTGGAACAGGAGGGTTCTGCTCACTCAACTCCCTATTGACACAATGAACAAGATCAGGGAGCTTCAAATCTCCCTGAATATTGCAAAGGATGACAGGGCCATATGGATGCCAACCTCCACAGGCAGTTTTCTATTGGTTCAGCTTGATATAATCTGAATTCTGAGGCAGAAGTGAGCTCCTAGTCATGTTGATAACAAGGTCTGGTACAAAAGCATATTTCCTTAGATGTCTTATATCACTTGAGGGCCCTTCATAATATACTAGCTACTGACCAAAGAAGAGCAAGATTTGGTATCATTATGGTCCCCAAATGCAACTGCTGCAGTGTCACCAACATAAGGGAGGAACATGAGATTGCAGACCACATATAATGCCAGGGTGACAATGCTAAAAAGCTGTGAATTTATTTTGGTAGTCCTCTAGGCATTAACTTGAGCAATTCAAGTCTTAAAGTAGCCCTCCTTAACTGGTGGAATCATAAGACCCCACCAACACCCCTTTCCTGGCATGCATTGCTAGGATACATCCCATTTTCATTTGCTGGGCAGCCTGGAGATCTAGGTGTAATAGCAAATTTGATGATGAAAAACCTTCTGTGTACAAGATCAACTACTAACATTTTCTTTAACATATGCAGGTACTCAGACTCAGTTTGGATGAGCCAGAGTTGGAGACACTTGGGAGTCCATATGTCAAGCATGTGATGCAGACATACACCAAAGAACAATCACAGAAGTCAAATGGATCAGATCTAGGGAGACTGGAATCAAGCTAACTACTGATGGGGGCTGCATGAGGACGGATTATAATAGATAGTCTTGGCAGCATCATTTTTGCATAATCTATTACCCTGGGACAAGGCACCAGCAACATGGCTAAAGCTGTTGCATTGCTCTTAGGCATCAAATGGTGTGTCAACAATGGGGACCATGTTTGTGGAGAAACAGACTCCATACTGATTGCTAAATGTGCCAACAAGAATGGAAACCACCTTGGAGGATCAAAAAGTACATGGAGGAAATTCAGAAGCTAGTTGAGGATCATGGATTCCCTCCCATAAGCCACTGCTTCATAGAAATAAATAAACCTGCTGACAATTTACTTCTATTACCCATGCAGAGTAGAGTCGATGCAAGTGTTAGATTCCTTTTCTGAATTACCTATGCAGATCAAAGAGTTGGTTACCATGGACAGATGAAACTTTCCATCATTCAGAAACTAACAAAATATGCCTAGCAACATCATCTATTATCCCCCTGAACAAATAAGCCAAATGCCTCTTTTGGTTTGGATAGATTAGTGCAAATATAATTAGTTTCATCTCAATGATCGTGTATAAAAGTTAGGGATGCCAAACTCAATTTGTAACTTTTTGCTCATCAATGATCAATGGAGGTTCTTGAATTATTATTTTTCTAAAGAGAGGACAGTAACCAAGAAGAGATGAAAAATTATAGCACTCTCCCGATTTCATTCAGCATTCTACAGGAAACTCTGTGAAGCAATGCATGCGATGAATCCATATGATAGAGAGAACAGGTTCTAGTGAGTAAGTGAGTAAAATACCTGGGCAATATGTTTGGCAGAGATGAGTTCAACCATAACCATAGAAGCATGCCATCCATGTTTCAGGCCAAATATTTCAACATATCCATCATCTGCGTGGGCTTCAACAAAACCTTTCTGAAATTTCAAAAGCAAGAGTAAAGAAATCAATATTATTGTTTAAAAGGATATTACAGCGGATAATACATTGGTTTCCATCAACATTTGTGGAAATTGGCAACTGATCAATCCGACTATTCAGTAGGATCACAAAATTATGGGAAACCCTTTCATCACCCCAAAATACAGCTTTCTGATTTTTTTCCTGAAGTTTATGATAAAGAGTCTGAAGTGCCCAGGCAACTGATATGCAGTTTGTTCAGTGTAATAGAATATCAGAAACAACAAAACATTGGGACAATTTAGCACTTGGGGATTCTGGCTCTAACTGTGCTCTAAAGATTTTTACAATAGCATAGAAATAATGCCAAATTCAACTCGTTTTACAGTGGCTAAATTGATTCACTTTTTTTTTTTTCAATAAACATGAAATTATACCATATTCAGTACTTGAAGCAGAAACTGGACTCAAAATAAAGCGCTTGATAAAATTAAAGGAACCATCAACTCGTTCTACTTAAATTCCGAAAAGATTTCAAGCAAACATCCTGATTGACATTGGTAAAGTGATGACTAACTTAAAAAAGTTTCTTAAAGAAGAAAGTAATCACCAAGTTCACATTCCAATATAAAAATCTTCCAAGTGTTCTGCTTAATCATGATCTCAAACAAGTCTATTTGTCTACCAAGGGGCATCATTCAAGTCCATTAAGGTTCTTACAGCCCTCTACAGACATAATACTAGGAGTAAACGGACAAATGCAAAATGGAAGTGCATCACTAGGATCAAATTTACCATCCTATGTGCCTAGTACCAAAAAAAAATAATACCTTCTCCAAGTACTCTGGCTTCAAATTCCCCCATGGATTCCTCCCACTGCCATAACTAGGAAGATTCAAAGTCACTATAGACCGAACACTGCAATGTGAAAGGATTAGGAATGTGAGGTCAAGCATAAGGAAGGTAGAACTATAAAACTTCAAAACATGTAACAACTCATTAGGAGCACTATTACTAGCATTATTTTTCAGTATGATTGACTATATTTGCCCCCAAATCAGAAAAAGAGGACAAATATTATGTTGAGGTAATCCAAGCGATTCTGCATTTTGCTAATAACTATTTAAAATATATTACGCCGTTTAATAGACGCCAAAGGACAAATATCAACCTTGAAGGTATAGGGACTTGCTCCCACTTCGAGCTATTGACCTTCTTGACATATAAGCGCAGAATGTTATTTAATCCCCTGCATCAAAAAAATCATTAAGGAATCAGAGATATGCTTCAGCATACTAGATTCAGTAACCATTAGATTCTTTAAGAGATAACAATTTCAAAAAATGGCAAAAAATCGTTCCCAAGATATTTTCGAAATGAAGTAATTACATGACACCAAAAGCAAGTACAATTGTTTCCAAAACAAGTTTGGAAGGTCAAACACACCATATCAAAAGCCATGATATATCGAACGAAGAGGAAGAGGGCATCCATCACATATGACCATTCATGATACTCAAAAGTTTCCAAAGTAATACCTAGTGATATAGCTATAGTAGCATTCACATTCAGCAAGTAATAACTGCAAGTAAAATTAGCAGTCTGCATCAGCAAATGCGACATTAATAAGTACAAGAAGCAAACTCGCACCCCTGAGGTTGATAGATGGAGAAATATGAGCTGTCTATAGCCAGGGAGCTTTCTTCCCTGCTATTTGGAATCCTAAGGGGACACTTCTCTAGCGGCTTCAAACTGGGTTGCAAGGCTTCAGCAAGGATAAGCAGACGATACAACTAATAAATGCTTTGAAGCTTTCCTGTGCAATAGATCCAAGAATCCAGAGGAGACGCTGAGGTTAGCGTAAATCTCGATGTGTCAAGCAAAATTTCTCAAGCCATCTGCTGTACCAACGTTGTTCCAATCTGGGAATAAGGTAAAATGTATCACTATGGCGAGTTCTTTCCACTTTTATGACAGGATGAGACAACTCCCACTCCCTTATATTTTGGCAAGTTTGACAGGCATGCCAGACTTTTGGAACTTTCTTTGTTCTTTTTCATCAATAAATATAACTATGAAGACTATGAGGACTCCAGGACTGCTTGTGCACTCATGAGTCGTTCCTACAGGTCAAAAGTCTAAATACTCACAGATTTGCGATTGTCCTTCTCTCATATCGAATACAGTGAGTTTGCATCGTGATTTACTGACATACCAAATGACATTTTAAAGCATTATCTACTACCTGGTTTGAAGGATATAATATTAATGTTGAACTAACTATGCCCAAATCGTTACTTGTGCATTCATTTGTCCAAACCTTCTCAAATTTGCAACTATTTTTTATGAAGAAATTTCAAATTTGCAGCACAACAAATGCGAACTTCTAACACTTTAAGATGATGTATAATGTCCAATATATAACATTAGAAAAGAAGTACAAATGCATAATAGGGCTGCTCTCTTCTGCGTCAACTGCTATGTGCTAAAGGCCCTGGGGACTTGACACTTGGACACTGGGAAGGAAAGCTCTTGAAAATGTCTTGTAGTAGGAGGACCCAAAGTCGGACTACTATAGTGAGTCTAGTGACTACTAGAGGACACTACTAGTAATAATATTCCTCAATCTCAACTAGTTAGAATCGGCTCTATGAATCCTATATAACCATTCCATCTATTAGGGCTCACCCCATCCTTATACTCAATAATTTATTTCAGACAAATTAGAGGTTCTATTGCACTAGATATTTTCTAAAACGCATACTTATTCATGCACTCAATATATTGACTGGTGCAAAAGCATATACTCGGAAAAAAAAGGAAGGAGAAAAGCACAGGAAACTTCAATTGCATCACGAATAAGTATATCTTTTAGGACAGATAACTGATACATATGATTTTCCTAAAGAATAATTGTCATGCCACAACAAACAGATGAAGCTGAAAATTGAATTTCAAAATCAGTATCTATGTATTTTATTTAAGACAGGGAAATCTTCAAGACAAGCTACATGTTATTTAGTTGTTAGAAAGTAAATGGAAGTGGTTTATGCGTGATTTTGACCAAAAAATCATTAGTTTTAAGTAATACTTCAAGAAAAGATTTTAAAAACACATGTTAAACCAATCTACAAAGACATTTGTGGTCCGTGATAATTGATCTCTAATACAAAATGATCTTGAATCTGTCAACATTTTGCTTTCTTTCATGCCTAACAATATCAGTGTTCTGCATTCATTGTTAGATGTAAGTTATGATAGGCCAGCTCAACAAGTAACCCTTCTTTTTGATCTGAGGTGCAAAGAAAAATATGTCTTTTTAAGATAAGGACTAGTCAATCCCAGCAAGAAAAGTGACCAAGCAGGGCCTTTCTGATGGATGAAAGCAATAGTTATATCTCTATCTTATGCTGACCACAATCTATGATGAACCCGACAAGTGAGGTAAGCATATTGTATGATTATGCATGTAGGAAAAAAACAAATAAAAACAAACAGCTGTTGCATGCGGGATTTGAGTGGATAACTGAGTGAGGAAGTTTGAACCTTAAACCAGGATCACTGCTACAAGGTGCAAAGAACCAGCCTTGCTTGCAACTATATCCTGAGTAAATCAACTGCAGAAAACATTCTTGTCAGAATCTAAAACATTGTACTTCATGAAATCAAATATAATGTACTTGTGAAAAGTAAAAACACCATTACTATACACTTCAAAGTTGTCTATGCCTTTGTAACAGAACTCTAAAAGACAGGTATACACTTCAAAGTTGTCTATGCTTCACTCCAGACAAGTTTTTATCAAATTTTCTATATCCCTTTCCTTGCTGGAGCTGTTGTTGCTGGTACCACCTTTTTTTTCATTTTGACAAGTATATGCTTTTATCAAGTTGATTTAGGAAAATAAAAGGTCAAGCAACTTCATAAAATTAAAACTAAAATATGTACACAAGTTTATGATCAAGAACAAGAGCATCAACCTTATTTGATAGAGGACCTTGAGCAAGGTATGGCTTTTCATTGCGTAGATGGTGAAAACCATAGGCAACTTGCGCATCCATCCCTGCAATAGTTGTGGTATAGACAGACAGTCACAGCTGCTTGTTCATCATGCATTGTTGGCCATAAATAGAAGTAAAAGTTGTCAAGTGAACAAATAGGCAATTTTCTTTGTTGCTAATTATGATTTTGTTTACTTGTCTAAAGAATGTCTTTTCTTCTTGAGTCAGGGTAAGTTGGTGTTAGACACCAAGAGTTGTTTCTTTCTTTAGTGGTTAAGATATTATTCCCCCCGTCCCAGTTTATTTGGCATCATTTCACTAGATAAGGAATTCAAGAAAGAAATGAGAACTTTTGTCACAGAAGCTAAGTATGCATAAAATACCAAAAGCAACCTTCTAATTGGGTCCAAAACAATTCATCCAACTCTTGGCAGAGCATCTCAATAAGGTGAATATAAATATTAGCAAAATTTAAATATAGAAAGGTGCCAAAATTGATTAAAGATTTTCAAATAGTAATACAAATCTAAAAGAAAATGAATTTCTAATAAGATCTTCGATCATCAGCACTGAAATAGACCAGTCATATGCCTTGCCAAGATAGCAACAGTAAATGTATATAAAGTAATGAATCATGACATGAAAAGTATTGATGCTTTAGTTAGGTCAAGTTACTGTTGCACACCTATGCTAAAGTAATTGTAAAATACTCCTTGATAATAGGACGACTTCTCTGGTAATTCCCCATCAATTTCCAGTTCCTGCACAACCAATGTCATGGATGAATCAATAAAAATTGCTGGAAAAATTTGAAGTGTTCATTATGACTCAATTTATAGTTAATAATTGAAAAGGCAGAAGAAGTTTATCCTTAAAGACAGTTGATGGAGAAAATGAACTTTTGGAATATCCATTCAATTAAACAAGGAATGGAATCAACAAACATACCATAGCTTGCAACTTGCAAACACTCCCTACATAAGCTGACAAGACAATACTCACATAAGCAAGAGTATATAGGAATTGCTGTAATATTACATTTAGAATGAACACCTTGCAAGTGATACTAGACGCTAAATTCCCAAGACAAGTATCTGTAGTAAAGCACCTTCCAAAGCTTAACTAATTTACTAGGACCTACAAAGTATCACTGAATGAATGATGAATGATTTTCATCAAGAGAACATAAGTATCTATTAACACGTCTACATCACATTGATTTCCTTAGGACCCTATAAAATATCACCGAACAAACAATAAATGACTTCCACTTGGAGAAGCATTACTATATATTAACAAATTTATAACAGTGAGATTTCCTTGAACTCCAAATTGGCTAGGACAAATTGCAGATGAATGTGTGGCATACTAAGATAGATAAGATCACGAACGAAGTTACTCGGGACAAGGTGTGAGTGGCCTCTGCGGTGGACAAAATAAGAGAGGCAAGGCTGAGATGGTTCGAGCATGCAAAGAGAATATGCATTGATGTTCTAGTGAGTAGGTGTGAGAGGTTGGTTTTGGTGGGTATAAAAGAGTTAGATGTAGGTTGAAGAAGTCTTGGGGAGGGATGATTAGACAAAACTGACACTTCTGCAAGTTACCAACGACATGACCCTAGATAAGAAGACATGGAGTTCGAGGATTAGGGTAGAAGCTTAGTAGGTGGTTGAGCGTTGTCTAGTTCCCTTATCAATATTATTATACTTCCCTACTATCTTATTTTTTTATTTTAGTATTACATGTTTTATTTGTTGCTGGCTCTTGTTCTCTTCTTAATTGTTTCCAGCACGGTTTCTTCGATTTTGTATTTGTTTTACGTGTTTTTTGATAGTTTAGCCGATGTCTATCAAAAACAAACTTTCTATCTTCACAAGGAAAGGGGTAAGGGTTAGTACACAACACCCTCCCCCTAGACCCCACTTGTTGAATTACACTACATTTGTTGTTGTTATACAATTAATATATATATATTATATTGATATAGAAAAAATAAAAATTAATCTAAATATAAGCCTCTGTTTTTAAAAGTTTTTTGGAACTCGCCCTTGAATGGGGCACTTGGGGCACTTGTAGAACCCTGGAAACTCATTTGCGGGGATTAGTTTTGGAAGTCTAATGCCCCAAACGCTGGACTATGCGCACTAAACACATCTAACGCTCAACACTCGGGGCTTGCTCAATAGTTCATACCAAAATCATGAGTCAAATTCCCTAATTAACATTGTTAATCCTCAAATTCTTTAACAAATTAATAATAATGTTCAATTCATCTATAGAAATATGAAGATTGAGAATAACTCAAATAACGAGTCATAGTATTGCATATTTACTAATTGAGAACATAGTGAGGATGAATATCATTTGAACATCCTTTCGAAAATAGCTTAAATTTCATATCCCTCATTTTGATTGATTTTCATATCTTATTTCTATGTCTCAGAATTATCATACTTTTTATTATTTTGCTATTTGAAAGCAATTTTGTATTTATACATGAAAGAGTACCAGACCCACTTAGTGGGATTTTACTGTGTATGTTCTTGTTGTTAAGAAATTGTGATTTTTCAATGTTTAGAAGTTAAGAAATATACTTATTTGTATCTATTGATAACTTTACATTATTGTGTTGTTATACTTGTAAAAATATTCTAGATATTTTGTTTTGAATGAATTGTTTAATTTTCTTAAACTTTTAAGGTACTTCCTGTAAAAAAATTTGTTAATATGCTATTTTGTAGAAGTGTAAATTAAAAGATTAAAGATCCATGGGGCATGTCTCAATACTTATGTCTCCCCCATACTAAGTAATACATCCCACCTATCAAATTCTGATATAAGCTAATAAATTTTTATTGATTAGAGAATATTAAAGACTTGTAACATAATTATATATTTGATTAGAAAGAACAAAAATTTATAAAAAGATTAAATAATAAATTACTACAAGTGCAGATCAAATCTCATTTTATGTCATCTTGATATTGTCGCAGTATTTGTTACAGACATCCAACTTAATAATGGTATTTCTATTTACTATCCTTTTTTTTTATGACCATGATGTCCGAGACAGCTTTCGCACACCCTAACTAATTCCACGGGGTACCTATCACCTCCCACCAACAGCAAGTACCAAGTAACTCTATCCACCAAGGCTAAGACAAGTGGGAAAAATCACCTAGTGTTTTATGTCTCCACTGAGTTTTGAACCTGAGACCTCAGGGTTCTCAACCACTTCATTGACCACTATGCCACACCCTTGGGTGCATTTAATATCTTTGTATTTATGATTTCTTTTATTGTTAGAGTTGTATACATTTTATTCTTATTTATTAGATTATGTAAATTTTAAGACAATTGTTTGTCTTGATTGAAATGTCCTGTTTGTGATAATTAACCAATAAAGGGAATTGCTTTAGCTTTCCTTGAATATTTCTCTAGGTGTAAGGTACTAATATGATATAATTGAGATATTTCATGAAAAATCGAAGTCATGGTTCTCATTATACGTAAGTTGAAGTTGAACAAACTATGATTACCGACTGACTATACCGTACCGCACTTTACCAAAATCGAACTTAAAAATACCGAACCAAACTGAATTAATTTGGTATGGTAATGGTAGTAGTATTTTGAATAACCAAAGTTACCGAACCGATATTTTTAATACCGAACCATGAAAACATCTAGCTTCTAGAGAGTAATCTAGCATACTGGAAAATAGCAGAGTGAGTGATCTTTATGGCTCAATAAACACATGCCTTGATTGTAGGTCTATCAGTATCACCTTTCTAGCTGGTGAGAAGGTCATTGGATTTAATAGGCAGCAGCTGCATGCTAGTTGGCCAATTATAAGTTGAGAATAGTTGAATGGAATAAAACTTAAGCAAAGTACTAAAACAAATGTGCTGCTCAAACTAACAAGATCAACAACAAACGGTAACAAGTTACAAGTACTTCTAGGAGCCAGGAAAGTCTGGCTGGAGGCGTTTGGACACCATGTAATAGGTGGGAGCACTGGGATTAAGTAATCACTAACTGGATGTACTAGTTACACATGGATAGAAAAAGATTTTGTTTTTTAAAAAAAAAGTTACAAATCCAAATAAGTTACCCATCCAAGTATAATAGAAAATCAAAAAGACAAGTTCAAATATACTTCTGACTGAACGTGATAACCTTTATGAAGAAAACAAGAAGTGGAGAAATGACCAGAGACTAATGAAACTATGGAAAAAGTTTGATTCCAGATTACTATATTAAGGGCGATAATGACAGATTAGGACCAATACATGTCCATTCACGATACCAGTATGAGTTTCAGGTACATCAATTACCTGATCAAGAGATGCACAGTCTGAAGTTTTTAGAGAATAAGGTGTCTCCATAGCTTCCCCAGCTGGCATTGATATTACAAGATTCCAACTGCAAAGGAAAGCTGCTAATTGAAAAAGTTGCTAAGAGCATAAATGAGGCTCAAATAATTCAGGTAAAAGACAAGGAAAAAATGACAACTAAGTCTCGTATATTCATCCTAAAGTAAACACTTTTGTAACCGCATGAAATTGATGTTAAATCATGTCTGTTTTACTAATTGTCTCAAATGACACATTGATTTTACAATTGATAGACAAAAACAATAAATAAAAATACTTTCCACCATTATTACAAAGAAATACGAGCCATACTCATGTTTCCAGGTACATTACGATAAAAGACACTAGGTTTGAAATATTGCACTGGGAAACAACTTTTAGTCTGTTTCTATTTGCCTTAGTGATGCATCATATCTAAAATGAGGTGTCATGGTGTATGTTATTTGTGGATGAAAATAATACTGATTGACAAGACTCGCAGTGAAATTAACGCTAGGCTGGAGGTTCGGAAACAGACCTGGAGTCTAAAGGTTGAGCAAGTTGAACAGGACCAAAACTGAATACTTGTAGTGCAAGTCCAGTGATGTAACTTGTGAGGTTTGCATGGACACGAGGCAAGATACAAAATCATCCTCAGGAGAGGAAGTTTCAAGTATCTTGGGTCTTTAACTCAAGGAAATGGGAAGACCAACGATGACATCACACATCATATCGATGCCGAGTGGACGAGATGGAGGCTTGCCTCCGAATCTTGTGTGATAAAAATGTACCACCAAATCTTAATACAAAGCGTTGGTTAGGCCGACTAAGTTGTATAGGGCAAAGTGTAAGATAATTAAAAACTCTCAAATTTAGAAGAAGAAAGTTGTGAAATGGGGATGTTGAGGTGGATGTGTGGGCACACTAGGAAAGATAAGATTAGAAATGAAGATATTCAAGACAGGGTGGGGGTGGCCTCGGTCGTGGACAAGATAAGGGAAGTGAGGCTTACGATGGTTTGAACATGCGAAGAGAAGATGTGCAGATTCCCCAATGAGATAGTCGGAGAGGTTGGTTATAGTGGATTTAAGAAGAGGTAGAGGGAGTCCAAATAAGTATTGGACAGAGGTGATTAGAATGGACATGGTGAATCTTCAGCTTACCGAGGACATGACCTTAGATAAAAGGATATGAAAGTCACGTATTAGGATAGAAGGCTAGTAGGTATATTGAGCATCGTCTCACTTTCCTGTGGGATAGGCTTGGTGGTAGTTTGGAGCATTGTACCTGTTTCTCCTTTCATACCAGTAGTATTAACACTATTCTATAGTTTCTTGTCCTTTGATTACTGTTACTACATGTTGTTTCTTATGCTTCGGTTATTGTATTATTTTTGTTGTTACTATTCTTTTTTTGAATGTTATGTAATGTTGTCCCTATTATTTGCTATGTCTTTTGTACTTCTGTATTTTACTTTTCAAACTGTTTTGGTATGTGTTACTCGAGCTGAGGGTCTTCCGGAAACAACCTCTACCTCCACAAGGTAGGGGTAAGGTCTTTGTACACTATACCTTACCAAGATCCCACATGTGGGATTGCACCAGATATGTTTTTGCATAGAAGTTCAAATTTAAACAATATAATAAACAATATAAAAATGTTTTGAAAACAAGAGCTGCTCTTTTGAGAAAATGAAGATGAATTGCTTGGTTCTTTTCTATGTTTGGTGTAAACATGAATATCCTCAAGAAGAAGAAGATATTCCTAGCATTGTAGATAACTTGTAAGATTATAGAAGGCTAGTTTTTACACTTCTGTGATCTTTGTTTTGTAAGTATTACTGGACTACTCCTGGAGTATCCTCTGTTGATAATACAAGTTCCCTTTATCAAAAAAAAAAAAGAACTTCAGAAAGCAAATTCTGCTACTGATTCCAGATGTTCATTGACCTAGAAAAAATATATGATAAGAATAACAAGAAAGGTCCTTTTGGTGAGTTATTGAGAAAAAAGGAATTTATATTTCACATATAGTGATATATAGGGCGTGTGAAGGCATCAATAACGTGCGAGAAGTAGTAAAAGATACAAAGGGTATTTTCATAACCATGGGTTTACACCAGGGATCGACATTGAGCTTGTACTTGTTTGCCCCCTTGTGATGGATGAGTTTATTAACACAATACATGATGAGATCTCATGGTGTATGCCATTTGTTGACAATATTATGCTAATTGATAAAACTAGCGAAGGTGTCAACCTAAATTGTATAGAAGCCTTCTACAGAATTGAGTGTTTTAGGATAAGCAGAAACAAAATTAAATATATGCAATGCCACAGTTGAGCCTTCTAGAGAGTAATGTTTTAGGCAAGTAGAAAAAAAGATTGAAAATATGCACCGCAAGTTTAGTCAACATAAGAAAAGTGAAGTTGAGGTGAGATTAGACGGGATTGCGGTTCCTAAATGTAAACAATTAAATATCTAGGATCGTTGTTCCAAGAGAAAGAAATAATGAAGATGCTACATATAGAATCAAAATCAGACGGTTGAAATGGAGAAGTGCTACTGGATGTTATGTAACAGAAGAACGCCTACCAAATAGAAAGATAAGTTCTATAGGAAGTTATAAAATCAGCAACGTTACATGAGAGTAAAAATTAGGTCACTAAAATCCAACACATTTACAAGATGGGCAGAGATGCGAATACTAAGACACATGTGCATAAAATACTAGAAAAGATTAGAAATGGGCAATATTTTTAAGAGGTTCAAGTAGCACACAGAGGATAAAATGAGAAAATACCACTTGAGATGGTATGGTCATGTCCTGCATCGACCACCATATACACCCCTCCATAAATATGAAACCATTATGGGTAGAGGTGAAAAAGACAAGGTAGATCTAAAATCACTCGGAAAAAAGTTGTCTTAAAGGATCTATAATTTCTAAGGATTCATGCAAGTGTAGCAAAAGATAGGACACAGGGAAAGATAGATCTATATAGCAAATACCTAATAGTTGAGATCATGTTTTAGTCATGCTAGCATTTTAACTTTACGCACTATGCTTTTCTAGGAGTTGTTCATCCCTTCAGAGATTTATATGTCACTAGAAAATATTAAGAACTTCTAGTACTTTTCATGTTTATTTTTATTTATGTAATATTGATTTGAGATGAGTTTAAATGGAGTAACATGGTCACTATTGGTCAGTGAAGATTGATATAGTTGAACGGGATCGAGGCATAGTTGTTATATAAACTTCAAAAGGCAAATAGCAATCGTGTTTATGGTTTTAGGAGATTAACACCATGGAAATAGAAAATGTTTTATCAAGAACTACCTATAAAATAAAATATTCACCTATCTAGATGGCAGATAGGACCATTGGCAACCCTGTCAAGAATTCTTTTTGTGGCTGTCTTCCAGTTAAAAGGAAATGAACCACCCTGAAAAGTGAAGCTCCAAAAATTTCATAAAAACTAGTTACAAGAAGACAGTAAGAACTGATGATTAAGCAAGTCCGAAAAAGATAACAACAGGAGCTTACCCAACCAAAACTCCTGGACAAGTCATTTCCTGTGCCAAGTGGAATTATGCCAGTCGGTGGAACTGGATCCCGATCCTGTCTCTTAAGCTCACCAAGGCAGCCAAGAACCCAGCCAACAGTACCATCACCTCCTGCTGCCTGCAAAACCAGAAAATTGAACATGTAACTCCTTGATAAGAATGCACTGGGAGAATATGTACTGTTTAAGAAGAAAAAAGGGGCCATAATTATGTTGCATCGTATGCATACCACGACCCTTATCTTTTCACGAGTCTCTTTCGCACAGGTGTCACCAAGAGCAGCAAACTTCTCCAGGCAACTCAATCCATATTGAACGAACTCATTAGGCTTCACAGCTGAAAGGTCAAAAACCTGGCACAGTTTAACGCAAAGACACAAATAAGATCAAAAGAAAAGAGAATCAATGTGATTTCTAAAAGATATAACTATATATAATAGAGATTTTGCCTAGATTTAACTAGATTTTTTCGTAGAAAGAACCTACTAACAACACAATCAGTTACTTTCCCCCTCCCAAGGAATATAATTGCCCCATCAGAGAAACCCACAAAACTCAAAGTTTAGACAATAAGAAACCAAAGTGTAAATGAACAATTTTCAGGAAAAAGAAAAGAATTATTTCTGCTATCGCAAATATGAGCAGTTTCTCTCACTTCAGGAAGCACATAATTCAATCACTAATTATGTATTCAGTAAGTAGAAAACAGATAGATAGAGAAAACTATCCTTCCTAGTTCTCTTTTTGGTATCATGCTGATCCTTTCCACAGTATTAAATAGATTTTTATTTTGCCCAGATGCATCATTCACTTCGAGATTTCTAGGCTCATACCAGGAGAATGGAATGATATATGAATGACATGGAGATATCTTGGTCGTTGTTCCAAGAGAATAGAATGACAGATGAAGATGTTACACGTCAAATCATAATCAGATAATTGAAATGGAGAAGTGCTATTGAGGTGTTATGTGATAGAAGTACGCCTACCCAAATGAAAGGTAAGTTATATAGAACAGTTATGAGACCAGAAATACCACATGGGAGTGAACATTAAGTCGTTAAAGTCTTAACACATCCCCAAGATGAGTTTCATAGAAATGTGGATGGATGATAACCATACAAGATTAGATAAGATAATTTTCACCAAAAGGTGCAAGTAGCAGACATTGAGAATAAAATCAGAGAATGTCGCTTGAGATGGTTTTGGTCATGTCCTGCCCGACATCCAGATGCACCGGTCAGTATATGTGAAACAATGATGAGTGAAGGTGTAAAAAGCGGATGGCATAGACCAAAAATCAATGGAAGGAAGTTGTCTCAAAAGACCTAAAATTCCTTGGAATCTATGCAGTCTTAGAGAAAGATGTGGCACAATGGAAGAGAGAAAGATAGTTGAGAATATGCTCTAGTCATGCTTTTTTCTTATGACCAGAAAAGTCCATACGGGGCCAACCATTAGGATCAATCGCAGGCTTGAAACTCAAAGGTAATAGTTCTGGTATCCTTCTTCACTTAAATATCGGGTTTAATTCGTATGGCGTAGGGCTCAAACCTGTGACTTAAGTCACACGTCCCTCAACCTTTGCCAGTTGAACTAAATCTTTGGAGTTATAATGTACATTTGTTTTAGGTTCTATGCCTTCTAAGAGTCTTTTAACCCTACTAGATATCTTTATGTCAGTATAAAATATAGAGAACTTCTAGTACTTTTATATGTATTTTTATTTTGTATAATGTTGGCATGACATGAATTTAAATGGGAAAACATGGTTGTGAGGATTCAAATAGCATACCTCAACTTCTTTAAGTATGATGTGTTGTTGTTGTGTTGCATCAACGTCTCACAGGGTATGACCTGGGTGTAAACACTTTGAATTGGTTCTTAATTTTCTTGGGTTGGGAAGAAGAACATATATTATTTAATTAAAACCTAAGGTGGTTCAGTACATGCCAAAACTGATCTTGGAGTATCCCCTTTTTCTATAACCAAAATAAATGGTCGCCCCCATACAAGATCAAACACTACAGACCTTCAGTTTACAAGACAGACGCTCTACCAACCACTAAGCCGTAGGGGCTGTGCTTGAAGTATCCCTTGAATCTATTAAAAACCTTCTAAAAACGTCGCAAATTACCAAGTCAGACTCATGTGCTACATTTGTTACTCGTTTCAGCCAACATAACAAGTTTTTTCCATTAACAAAACTTTTCCGTCCGTGAAAGCTTGTTGGAACAACTTTTTCCAATAGATAAATGCTTTAGGCATCACATTCGCAAAGCAAGTTGAGCACTTGAGCTATTTAGTAAAAGAAACTTCAAGAAAGAGATAACAAAAGTTAAACCTTCTAACTTTAAATAGCTCTACTAAATAGGTTTATCATCTACTCGTGTATGTGTCTCTCTTAACTACCTGGAATGTTTTTGTTTTTATTTACTTTCTAGTCGTGGTTTTAACAACTAAACCGAGCTTTAACGAACCTAAAAAAGAGAACTAGAGGACAGTGCACCCTCAATACATTGAGTTCGTTCAACAAGAAACAACTCATATGAACCCTGTCTAGTTTCTCCCATTAAGTAATATACACATTTTACATGAAAATTGACCACAGTGTCGAGAGGAGAACAGGAATTCAAATGTACGTTGTCAAAAGCAACATTATAACATGGATTACAACCAATTTATTCTAGAAGTTTCCATAAGCAACTCAAAAATAGCCTGAAGTCGAAAGTTAATTCTGACACCTCCATCTTTCTTGTTGACTTTGGTTACTTACATTAGTATTTGGTAGCTGCAGTTTTAAGAAGAAACCCAAAATTGAACTAGAAAAGTCCAACTCCTTCTATCATCTTTTCTATATGGAGTTACTTCTTTTAACTAATCAAAAGAAAAAACTTTCTTTTATCATCTACTGGAATCTGAGTCTTGAATTACAATGTCCCACCATTTCAACAACCTTTCACTTCCATTAATTTGAAAAGTACTCCTGAATTAAAGGGTGCGTGGTAATGCAAAGTGACCACTATAAATATTCAATAATAATTAAAACCAAAAATCGTATACTGAATTTTCAATGATGCAAAGTGACCACTATAAATATTCAATAATAATTAAAACCAAAAATCGTATACTGAATTTTCAATGAACAATCAGAGAAAAATTAGATAAAGGAAACCCACAGGGGAAAAAAAGTAAAATTGCATCATTTTCAGGTAGTACATGCCTAACCAAAATAGCTGCGCAATAAATACCCAGAAATAATAAATTGAAAAAGGAACCAAGTCCAATGAAAAAACTGCAACTCAACGAACAAACAAACAACAACATACCAAGTGTAATCCCACGAGTGAGGTCAGGGGAGGCAAGTAAGGGCGGAGCTAATAAGGACCCAGGGGTTCATCCAACTCCCTTCGGCAGAAACTTACACTGATTATACTTCATACGATTAAAATTATTTTTTTTATACATATATATACCCTTCAACTTCTTTCATGTGTTAACTTCTTCGTATTTTAAACTCCTTTAATGAAAATTTCAAGCTCAGAGAGTTGTTTCCAATAGACAACTCAGCAAACAAAAAATTACATAATAACAAAAAGAAAACCAAACAAAAGACAGAACTTTACTATTAAACTCATAAAATTGACACCCAAAAAATAAGATACACAAAAAAAGAATCCTTTATCAGATTACAAACACATAATTCATATAGCAAAATGTTACCTGTTCTTCACCCATAAGATCCTGCAACCTAGCTTTAAGTTCAGGTCCATGTCTACCACCACTTTTCGCATTAATAAAAACGATGATCGGCGATTCCGACGGCTGAGGAGGTTCAGCTCCGGCGGCATTAGCCATACCGTAATGCCGCATCACAGAATCAACATCCTTGTTTTGAATCGCTTCTCTCATCGCTACCCTTAAATACTCCGGTATCGTAATTCTCTTCCTCAAATCATCCTTCTGTATCGTCGACCCCGTACATCCCCATATTGAATCTATCACCGATGATCTCCCTGACGCCGCCGTGTTCCGACTCGTTGATAAATCTGTCGTCGTTAACTCCGGCGAACCCATGTGAAATGACTAAATTACCCCTTACCCCTATTTCCAAATTAAATTATTATCAATAATTGATTAAAAGCTAAAAAATGTGTCAAATATGTATAGGAGGAAAAGGGTGGTGGGGTAAGGGGGAAGTGAATATGAAGAAAAGCATTGAAATGGAATTTAGATTTGGTTTTAAGAAAAGAATATTTAAAGTTAATATTTGAATAAAATTTTAGGATAAATATTAAATACACAATTAAAAAATTTATTTTTATTTTAATTAATCCAATATATCCCCTCCCTTCCTTTATTACAATTAATTAATCCAATATATGTTAGGAGTTTTGACGATTTAAAAAGTATTTATGGAATAGTAGTTTATTGTAGCACAATTATCTTGATCATTAAACCATAAAGCAATCGTTTGGGGTTTTAATTTTTCCAGGACCTTTAATTATTTCTTAAGATATATTATATATTGTTTAAAAAAACTCATAAAACTAGATATTTTATGAAGGGGCATGCAAATCAACGATTTTTAAAAAGGGGCATGCAAATCAACGATCTCTTCGTAAACCTAGATATTTTATATATATATTTTCTAAAATTGATATAATATTATCTATGATACTCATGCCTAGAGTTTTGTGATCAACATTTAGTGCGCTTAACTTAAATACTTCCATCGAGTGAACCATCTCAAATATTAGCATCCCAAACTCATATTAGTAACAATCTAATCTCGTTCATATTAGGTGCATCTCATAATTCTTTTTCAATATATTCGACAATATCATGCCATAATTAAACTCAATTATGAAAGTAAATACATGAACAAGTCGAGATAGATAGATAGATAGTTCGATAGTTCAACCAATTAATTTATCAATATGATCAAATATATACAATCTACACAGTATTGTTTATGTATATTTGATATAAGTATGCATAACCTAGATATTACTTTACTCTTATTTAGATTACTCTTAGAAGGACTAACACTGCATTAAATTACTTGTACAACGTGCATAGAGTTTTGTGCATTAACTTTTGACTGCATTAAATTAGTTGTACAACGTACAAAAAGAATTGTACATTAACTTTTAAAAATGACAATTACAAAGACTAACATTGCAATTATTATTATTACTCATTACTTACAAGGACTAACTCTTTATTAGAATTATTATTATTACTCATTACTCCTTATTATCCTTATTAGACTTTAGAGGACGAATACGACACTACCAAGTTGTACACAAAGCATTTTAAATTGTACTGTAAAATTAATTGTGCCTCATTAATTGTACACGTGTCTTTCTACATATACAACAAC